>PVKA01019651.1:0-41677 GCA_004027165.1 Ctenomys sociabilis
TTTTTTGCGGTACTAGGGATCAAACCCAGGACCTTGTGCATGTCAGGCAAGCTCTTATGCCACTGAGCTGTATCCCCAGCCCCTCTCTTTTGCAAGAACGCATTGCTAGTAATTGTACTGCCAATGAGTTAACACACTTAACAATTTTATGCAAAGATTTAGTCAATGGAAGTATGTACCACCTTATCACTTAAAATCAATAGATATGATACTCTCAAAAATTAAATCTGCTTTTTACAAAATGTTTTAAGGACCCTGATATATAATACCTTCAAAATATTTCTCAAGTGCTCACATAATCATGAACATACACCTTCTAAGCACAACTAAAGGGCCATGAACAAATCACTCCATGCATGAAAGCCTTACTTTCCTTATTAAAATGGTTCAGTGCTCAAAGTTCTCTTCCAGTGATCTAAAATTCCATAAGAAAGCTGTGTGATCTCGTAGGGCCCATAGTGAGACCCATTTTTTTGTGCAAAAGCAGACTGTAGTTAAATATGAATTATGGTACATGTTCTGCAAATGTTCTATATTATGGCTTTAACACGAAATTACCTCTAAATTTTTGTGACAAGTTTCCAATAAAAAAGATGAAAAGCCCCAGGCAAAAAACACAGTTGCTTAAGATGACATAAGCCGTGGTAAAGTAGAATATTGATTTAAAATTTCATAGTTTTCATCCTTACAGGACACATTCTCTTTACTCAGGGAGAAACCAGTGAAGAAAACAGTCAACCAAAACTGTTAACTGTTACTCTGGTGAACTAAGACAGGATTCACACTTTAAAAGGTTAACTCCTGAGAACCGGTCAACGGAAGAAGTTCCACGAGTTAAGTAAGCACCGGTTAAGGTCAAATTCCGTTTGTCAACCCTTAATCATGAAAATGTCCTTAAAGGGAATTATCACCAGAATAAATGCTGACTTGGTATTTAAAAATAAGCTTTCAATATCCATGAACAACTTTGAGGCCACCTCAGAAAACTGTATCAAGGATCACTGAAAAAACTCTTGAGTCAGAAAGGGCTCTGGTAAACACAAATCCTGCCCGCGATATTTCATGACAGGTCCCAGTTACAACACACAACTCACCACCGCCTTCCCCAAGGTGAAGGTCGCTTCAAGCCGTCACAAAGTCCCCAAGGAAAAAATACATCCCTGAGCTCTGCTGTCCTTTGGTTTTTAAACCCATAAGACGGCACTCGAGCGTGAAAAAAGAGAAACTAAGGCGATGCCCACCCCAAAGCCGGCGACCTTGACAGCCGCAGACGGCGCGACGCGCTCCTGCCCCGGCAGCGGCGCAGGTGACCTGGCGGGCGTTGGGGCGACCGAGCCCTGGCCGCCGGCGACCGGTGACGAGCGAGTACGAGTCTCCCGGTTGTGGTGCCCCTGGACATCGGGCAGACCCGCCCGGCACTGCCCACCCGCCGACCGATCGCGCTCAGGGCCGGTCGCCGCCGCGCGTCCCGCGGGGGTCGGGTCGGCCGGTGGCGCTCCCGCCCGCTCGTCCCGTCCCGTCCCGTCCCGCCCCGTCCGGTCCCGGCCCCGGCCAGCGGCCGCGTCGCCTCCCGCGGTGCGCACCTGGTGGTGGTTGTAAGAGTTCCGCTGCTGCAGGAAGGCGGCGGCCGCCTGGTGCTGCTGCTGCTGCTGCTGCTGCGCCTGCGGCTGCGGCAGCTGCGGGCTGACCGGCGACCTCCGGCTCGGCGGCGGCTGCGGCGCGGTGGGCGGCGGGGGCTGCGGTGGCGGCAGGGTCATGGCGGGCGGCGGCGGCGGGGGCGCGGCGGGCGCGGCCGAGAATGGGCCTCCGAAGCCGCCCCCGCCACCCCCGCCGCCGCCGCCGCCCGCCGGGACGCTGAGCCCCGCGCAGCCGTGCGGCGACACGGCCGAGAAGCTCGGGAAGAAGGCTGGGGTCATGGACGACGGCAGCCCGGGGTAGAAGCCGTTCTCCGGGTCGGGGCTGGGCGGCGGCATTGCGCTGAGCGAGCCGGCGGCGGCGGCGGCGCCCGGGGCGGCGGCGGCCGAGGAGCCGGGCGGCGGCGGCTGCGGCGGCGGCGGCGGCTGGGGCGCGGGCTGCGGCTGGGGCGCGGGCGGCGGTGGAGACGCGGGCTGCACCGACCAGGGGGTGCCGAAGCCCGGCAGCGGCGGCGGCGACGCGGGGCCGCCTCCTCCCGCGCCTCCTGGGGGCCCCCCGCCCCCGCCCGCGCCGCCGCCGCCGGGGTGCGGAAGGTCCGGGCTCTGCAGGCTGCTGAAGGCGCCCGCGCCGAGCGCCGCGCCGGGCAGGAGGGCGCCGGGGCTGCCGAGCAGAGGGTGGTTGGGCGACTCCATGGAGCCCGGCGCGGCGTTCACGGGCGGCGGCGCGGGGGCGCAGCCCGCATCGGGGTTCTCGGCGGCGCTGCCCTCGCCCGCGGCCGGGGGCTGGCGAGCGCTGTCCGCGCCTCCGTGTTGGCGCCGCGGGGCTGCAGACGGGCGCGGGGCGCGGGGCGGCGCGGGGCTGGAGCGGCCCGGGCGGAGCAGTGGCGGCAGCGGATCCGGAGGGTGGGGACGGCGGGGCGAGCCGGACGCGTCCCTCTTCTGGCTGCTCAGCTGCTGCTGCCGCCGCTCACTGAAGTCCTGCGGGGAGGAGGTGCGGCGGCAGCAGCGGGAGGCGGAGGAGGAGGGGAGGTGCAGACTCGGTTTGAAGTCCTGGGAGGGGAGGAGGTGGGTCACACCCGCGTTCGCGCCGCCGCCGCCGGGCTGGCGGCTGGGGAGCCTCCCCGCGGTCACCGGCCGCTGTCCTGTTGGCCCCCGCGGCGGCGCGTTCTGCACGGCCGGGCGAAGCGCTGGGCGCTGGACGCGAGAGGAAGCGGCGGCGGCCGGAGGGGAGGCGGCGGCCGAGCCGGTGACAGGCGGCGGCGGGAGCGGGCCGCAGGGCGTGGCGGCGGGCGGCGGGGCGGTGCCGAGCGCGGACCGGCGGAGCGCGGCGCTGAGCGGCGCCCCGAGCCCAAGCTCCCGCCGGAGTCGGGCCGGCGGCCGCGGGAGGAGAAGCGCCCCGCTGCCGGCGCGGCCGGGAGGGAGCCGGAGCTGGGGCTGCGCGGCCGTGGTGGACGTAGGGGTTCGTGAGAGGGGACACTGTGACAGAAACCGGGCCACGCACTGGGGCCCCGCCGCCTTTGACGACGGGCACCGACACCACCCGAGACCCGCTCGGGCGCCGCCGCCGCCCGTCGGCGCGTCCGCTTAAGAAGCCCGGAACGTGCGTCAACGCCACCTCACAATCGCACCGCCCCCCGCGGCGCGGCCCGCACGAGTCAGCGCGCGGCCGCCCCGCCCCGCCCCCGCCCCGCCCCTCATTAACATATGGCTGGGCCGGCGCGGGGGCGAGCGGCGCGTCGCCGACGGTGGCGAAGAGGCTCCCGGAGCCCGGGCGCTCGGCTCGCAGGTAGCGCGCGGGCGGGCACGCGCGGGCGCCTCCGACGGCTCCTGGGCCGCGCGCATAGCCGGACTGAGCCGGCCCGAGTTGTACGCGGTCTGTCCTTCGCGGCCCTCCCTCCTTCTTGTCACCTTGGCCGCCAGAGGCCTGGCCACTGGGCTGGCTTCCCAGGGGCGGCTGGCGGGGAAACTGAGGCTCGGGGACCGGACCCTATGCCGGCCCGGGCCCCGCTCCACCCCGCCTTGCCCTTCGGGGTTCGGGTCGCGACGGCCGTCACCGACCTTCCCTCAGGCGCGCGGCGCGTCCCGGGACCCTTATGTTCTTGCCAGCGCGAGGAACAAAGTCTCGGGCGGCGCGCGGGGCGGCTCCCGTGCTGCCATGGCAACCGCAGCGGGCGCGTCCCCGGCGGGCACGTCCCCGGCGGGCACCGGGCACTAGCTGCGTCCGCGCGCCCTGCCCTGCCCTGGAGGCTCGGCGTCGCCCAGGCTTTATTCATCTTCGTGGGAGGAGCGGGCCTGACTCAGCAGCGGGCCGAGGAGCCCTAGGGCGCAGAGGCAGGGCGGTCTGGGCAGCGTGCTCTCCCTGCCCGCAGAAGCGTTTGCTCAGGGAAAACATTTCTGTAAGTGTGAGGAATAAGAGCAAGGCATGCTACGTAATAGGATATGAACTTCATGCTCCTATTTTGTAATTTCAACCTGTTTTGTTGGTGCTTAGGAAAGTGAAACTACTGAAAAGATCCTTGGCGCAGGAACTAATTCTGGGCGTTGCAGAAGGGTGATTCAGACTTCGAGTTCAGAAATGGACTAAAAATTGGCTGCATAGCGTGCTCTTTATGAGCAGGTGACAAATTGACAGGAGTCCTCATTCTCTGTTAAATGTGATTTCCGCTTCTGTGTAGTGTCTAGAGTGTATAAATCAGAATAAATAACAGAGCAGCGTTGCAAGGGGGAGGTGTTCTGTGTGAGTTTATGTCTGATATTCTGCTAAAAGTAAGTTTCATATTAACTTTGTGATAGAGAAAAGGTACTTTTAAGAAAACCTCATAAATGGTGAAGAAATTGGCTGGGTAAATAGAAAATTGATAGCTAAATCTCAAAATCATTTTTCACAGCACATAGAACTGGAGAACTGCTTTTGTTATTCTAAATGACAGTACCTAGACAATAACCTGAGCACATTAGAAGTATAAAATATGTCTACTTTTACAACATCTGACTGATTCTTAAATATTATTCGCTAATGTGTTTTGTAGTGAAAGTCTTAAAAGTAGATGCATTTTTTTTCTAAGTGAAGTTGTTTTTGACAGTGGCTCCAATAACAAATTTGAAAAGAAGAAAATACAAACATTTGCTCAGTCATCTAACCGCTCAATATTGGGAGAATAGCACAAGCTCAAGCTAAGGCTCTCCTTTCGGCCGACTTCAACTAAAATGGGACCTTTTGATTTTTAATGCTCTCTGCTGGTTTTATTTTGAAGATTTAGAGATAAATTCAATATCAAATTATAAAGCCAAACTTCATAGTAAGTACACTAGATTTTTAATCCGAAAGTTTCTGATATCTAAAACTTTTAAGGTGGTGTGACTTTCTTTTCTTTGAAAATACACTGAAAGTTTTATTCTGATGTGTATGAGGAGAGGGGAAGGGATAGAGAGAGGCAGGAAAACTCTAGAGATTCCATGCCAAGTTCTTTTGTGTCTTTACTGGGATATTTTACTTTATTAATGAATTGATTGATTGATTGATTGATTGATTGTCTTTTTGAGACAGGATCTTGCTATGTAGTTCAGGCTGGCCATGTACTCACTCTTAGCTCAGGCTGGTCTCTACTTCTTGCAGCAATCCTCCTGCCTCAGCCTCCGGAGTGTTGGGACTGCAGGCATGTGCCAGCATGCCCAACTCTTTATTGTGATTTTTTTTTTTCAATGAAAATATTAACTTTAGGTCCCATTAACTATGAACCCTGGTGTTTTTAATTCCATAGCTCAGAATTCATTTTGCTCCTATTGCCCTGG
The DNA here is from genome assembly GCA_004027165.1 of Ctenomys sociabilis. NCBI lineage: Eukaryota > Metazoa > Chordata > Mammalia > Rodentia > Ctenomyidae > Ctenomys > Ctenomys sociabilis. The sequence continues at coordinate 5,427 of PVKA01019651.1, forward strand.
ACAAATATTTAAAAGACAGTTTTAGTATCACTCTGTATGTACTCAGCCCCACATATGTCCATGACAGTGAAGTAAAGGTTCTGTGGTGCAGCTCCTGCTCTGCATACATGAAATTAGATTTCATTTTCAATTAGTTTTTAAAATCACTCTATCAAGCTCAAATCACAAAGTTGAGTTTAAGGCCTATGAGCTGACCTGACACATCATTGTCCCTAAGACCATCTCACAAATTCTGCTGGGCCTTAAAGCCTCAGGACACCTTTCCTGCCCTCTCTCAGGTGCAGACCTGACTGCTTGCTTCCCAAGAGAACTCCCACAGCCTCCACATGTGTCTCTGAAGGCCTGGCATTCATTTCCTCCTGTTACTCACCCTTCCCCCTCCTTTCTGATGCCAGTCTCTGCTGAGCACCAGATCCTCTCCCACCTTGCTCAGAACTTGGCTGCAAAAACTACCCCCCCACTTCTCTCTCAATCTCTGCTTTAGGCAAACTTCTAGGTATACAAAATCCTACTTCACTAGTTCTCACCTTCAAAATACAGAACTGTAAGCATCCTGGTCTCCCATTCTCCCCTTCAGCCACTGCCCTTCTTCTTTTTGGCTTCCACCCACGGCTTTCATCAGCTTGCCCTGACAAGTGCCTGTTTGAATCCCCAAGTGAATGTCTCACAGAGTCTGCAAATTCAACATGGCCACAATTGAACTGTTTTATCCTAGTCTTCACTGGCACTTCACTGTTGTGATCACTCTGGCTAACAATCTTGGCATCCTCCTGACTTCTGTCCTGTATCACATGCAAATCGTCAGTGCCCACTGCTTAGCATGCTGCTTAGCCTACTTATGGCTGACACCTAGAAGTGAACAATTCCCACCATCCCTGCCACAGGCAGCCTGCTCCCAAAGGACCATCCTCGCTTGCCTAGACTGAAAGTCTTCAGCTCACGGGCTTCCACTGTAATTCCAGTATGATGTGTTTGAGTCTTTAGGTTAGAGCTGTCTGGACCTGTTTTGTGGTTGGGAAGGAAGAAGGGAGATTTGAGGTTGCTACTGACTGCACCCACCTTAGGGTGCTGGGTTGATGTCACACCATAGAGTGGCACCCCCTCAATTCCATCTGGCTTTCCTACCTGCCTAAGCCTTTCTCCTAATATCTCATGTATTTCTCCTTGCGTAACTCTTACCTATAAGGGCTCCTCAGGTTTGTCATCTTGATTTTCTCTATCATGACTTGGTCTTTCTAGGTGATCTCATCCATTATCAGGTTAAATGTCATCAGTGGGCGTCCGAGCTCAGCTCGGCAGCCCTGAGGTTGAGATCATACGTCCATCTGCCTGCTGAACTGTGTGACCTGTGCACCCCCTGACGCATCGAGTCCGCATGTGACCATATCTCCGTCTTCCCCTAACCTGCTTCTCTTTTGCTCCTGGTCTGGGCCGATGCCATTATCCCAACCAGTTCCCCAAGCTGGAAACATTAGTCACTCCTTTCCTCGTCCTGTCTCTCCAAGTCCTTGGCTGACACACCCTGTTGATTCTCTGGCAGAAATGTTTTGGTCTCCCTAGTCCAGCTTCCCTATTCTCTCCTTAGCTTTCCGTCTTTCACCGCCCTGCTAACATCTTTTCAGTTTACCACCTGGCCCATTTGTTTTCTTGGTGTATATTCCTTTTAATAGTTGATGTCCAGAAATAACCATGTTCTTATCACGTTCCATATCAGTATCTGCCTGCCTGGCTCCTCCGCTGCACCAAGTCTGGACTGCCTGACAAACAGGCTGCTTCAAAATGTTTTTGCAGGGCTGGACAAATACTCAGTGAATTAAAGCACCTGCAAGCAGGGGCAGGGGCCGGGGGGTTAGATCTCTGAGCCTACCATGCCAGCCTCACCCCCAGCAGACTGTAATTGAGACTGGACAGAGTGGCACATGCCTGTAATCCCAGCTTTTGGGAGGCTGTAAACAGGTGATCACTACGAGTCTGATCTAGTAGTGAGACCCTGAACACCCTGTAGCCCCATCCTCCCTAAAAAAACTCAGAATGTATGTGCCTCTTTACCTTTTCCTCTGGCCATAGCTCATTTTACCCGGTCTTTCAGCTCAATCCTGTCATCCACAGCTCCAACTAGTACATGAAGTTTCTTTCCTGGAATGCCCAACCCCTCTTTTCACAGCCAAATTTTCCTTCCTTTTCAGAACCTAGTTTGGAAGCCTTAGTCCTTTTTGGCCCTCTGAACTGAGAATGGAGGCCTCTACTCCTGCATCTTTACCACAATGATTATTTTTATTACAAGTAGTTGCATGGACAATAATTATTGCTGCATTCCCCTTACCTGCCACAGTACCTGAAAGATAGTGCCTAATAAGTGCTTCCTGATTAGTAATTGCTCAGTGAATGGTGTGTGAAAGGAAGAAGAAAGAAGGAAAGAAAATGTTTCTGAACTATGCTTACAAAGAGCTTTGCCATTTTGTGAAGAATTATTTGTTGCTGCTGTTATTAATACTATTATTATTTTTCTGGGGCTTGAACCCAGGGACTTCACCATGAACTATATCCCCATGGTGAAGGCCCTGGGGTTTGACCTTGTGATCTTCCTGCCCCAGTCTCGCAAAATTTTAAGATTACAGATGTGTATCACCACACTCTGCTGGAGAATTGTAGCATTATTGATGTATATTTGCCTGAGAAGATAAGTGAACAGACCATCAAAATGAACCCCCCCCAAAAAAAAATGAAACCCCAATTTTTTTTTTTTGCTGGTCTTAATTTTTTTTTATTTTTTATTTTATTTTTTTATTTTATTGAAGAACAAATAGCAATGAGACACTTTCAAGACAAACTAACAGGACAGATTCGATAAATTAATACATTGCAAACTTTTTATGTTTTGGTATTGTACAAGGTGCATACATGAAAAACCCAAATCTTATTCTCCCCTCTTTCAATATTTTCTTCAACACTGCCAAACTAAATGTGCCATTCTGGCTATTCCAGTCTGCATTCGAGCTATTGGGCCATCCAAGAATGGAGTCACTGGTGAAAGCAAACATCTAGAATCTTACTCCTGTGGGAAAGCAAAGTTTAAAGCCACAATAGAAGGTTTTCACTGGCAATGGCATGCTTTGCTCAGCCTGGGACTTGTCATCCAGCCCAGTGCCCCACTGGGAGGAAGGCTTCCCACTGCTGCAGTCCCTGTCACAGAGCTTGCAGGGCACTCAGCTATACAGGCTTGCTGCTCCCTTGATGTGGACCTTCTCTTTAAGACTTGCTCAGCTCAGAGAGACTTTAAGTATTTGGAGGTTGACTGTGCCTTTTATATTCCTTTATTTTCCAGTTTTTAATGATTCATTTTCATGCTCAGAAAATATTTGTGAGTGCCTAGCATGTGACCAGCCTTGTGGTAGGCGCAGAGTGTAGGATCAGGAACAGATCAGGAATCAGATTATTCTGTTCAGAGTCATGGAGGCTGCAAATGAATGTTGCTGATCCCAGTTGGATTACTCCCTGTCCTAGTTGTCTAGACAGTGTTAGAAACTGAGATTCGAGGATGAAACTGACCTACTAAATTGGAATCATGCAGGCTGCAACATAGTCTTGTTGGGCTGGTCCTGGGTGGAACCCTGATTAATATAGACTACTGAGGTAAGGCACATTCAGAGAAAGGCACTAGAAATTACTCACCAAAACACATGGTCCTCCTAGCTTGAAATGGGATTTCCATGTATTATAGTCTTGTGATGCAGTTTGTGTGTAGATATAAAGCAAATAATGGTCCTGTTTTATAGTTGGAAAACCAAAGCTCAGAAAGAAAGTAATTTGCTTCAGGTAGTTGCATAGATTATGCTTAACAAGCCAGCCCCCTTTTGTAGTCTTTTGCTCCATTGTTTGGGCCCTTGGCCCCTCCTGAAGCAGAGGCATTAAGGGGACAACAGGTCAGTAACAACCTGAGCAAATCAGAGCCACAGAGGCAGACACTTGGAAACAGAGGTTAGGGATGTATCGTAGACCTTGCACTCAAAATGTGTAAGACTGCTCACTGCAGCATTGCCTACAGCATATAAAGTTGAGAGCTACCCTAGTAGGTGAGTGGTTAAAGAAAATGGAATGTGAATATATGTATCTCAAGCAAAATGCACAGCAATTGGCCGCAGTGACCTTAGAAAGAAAGCATCTAATTTTCAAAATAGACATCCCACAGCAACTCAGAGATAGTCTTCAAATGTGCGTACACATTTTTCTCCTATCTTATTAGAATGACTCGTGGTAGTATATATTGGAAGCATTGGTTTTGATTTTTTTTTTTATTCCTCCCACATTCTGGAAAGCTAACTTCTTGAATGGATAAATCATTCTGTGCAGAGAAAAAGATGCATTTTGACTAAATACTAAATATTTTGACTTTTGTAGATGAAGAGTATTGCATCAAGTTCTTAAAATTTGACTCTCAGTAAATTAAAGGTCTTCCATGTTTATGTTTAAAGACATGAATGTTCAGTGTCATAGAAGAAAATCATGAAGCTCATTTAGTAGTAGACTTCACAACCAGGGCTTTAGACACAGGCCAAGACAGCAGAGGAGAAACACTGAGGAAAGGCAAAGTTTTCCTTTTCAGGTTGGTGTCATTCTGTCACTTCTATAGATTTCCTTTATGGCAGTTTGGAGAGAATCACACGAATTTAGGCCAGTAGCTCACTATCCCATTGTTTGTGGCAGGAGGGTACTGGAGTTGGGCCCAGGGTGTTCACCCTGAAGTATAGCCTTAGCCCATTTTATTATTATTATTTTTTAATTTTAAGACAGTTTCATTATGTCATTTTGTTGTTCAGGTTGGGCTCAAACTTGTGATCTTCTTGCCTCAGCCTCCCCAACTGCTGGGATTGCAGGCCTGTGCTAGCAGCCCCAGCTCTAAATTTATAAGTACAAATCATTGTTCTAAATTGGTGGAATACAGTCTACGACAATAAGAAACATAAAACTCAATTTTCCATAGAAAATAATTATAGCAAACTTGTATAAAAAATGAAAATTTGAAAGACTTTCATAATCTTTTATATGAGCACACAATAGTGTTTTTAGATCCACAGCTAGTCCACATTTATTTTACACTGAGAGGAGTGGTGTGGTGGGTATGCCAGGATTGTGGAGGCTGGCTTCTAGCTGGGGATCCCTCTGTTATCCCCAAGCTTTGGTAGAAAGGGCCGGGACCATGGGCAGTGCTATCTGTGAAATGGGGATTGTTGCAGGATCAGCAGTGTTTTAAGTGGAGTCTTCCATAGCCTTTGGTACAGAAACAGACAAAACCCTGAGCTATTTATGCATCTGGTGGCTTCAGGTGAAAAGAAAGCCAGAGTCAGCTGGAAGAACACAGCAGTAATCTTGAGGAATGAATAACAAAAGCAGAGAGAAAAAGGAAGAAAGAAAGAAAAAAAAAAGACCTTACCAAGTAGCACACAAATATCTGGCATTCATAGTAGCCAAAATACCTGATTGCCCATGATGAAAAATTAAACAAACAAAACAAAAATAGGAAATAAACTTCCTCCTACAACTAAAAAGGAAGAAGAAAACCTTGAAAGTTAAAAGTTAAACTGATTCAACAACTGCTTAAGCCCTCTAAGGAAAAACAGTGATGTAAACAGGGCAAATTCCAATGTTAAGAGCAGAGTTGAATTCCACTGGCATTTCCCTTGTTGCCCAGGGGTGGTGTGTGCTAACCCAGGCGGGTTAGCCTTTCCCCACCTGTTTTCTCCTCTGGTAAGTACGAAAAGAGATGGTGTGAGGATGCAACTCAACCAGTGAGGTGCACTGGTCACATGAGACACAACTGAGACAGGACAAGACCACCACAGTCTGGCAAAAATGTAAATGCCAGCTAACCTTGTGAACTATATAATATGACATGAAAAATTTTAGTAGGCATTTAAAAAAAATAAAATTAACTTTAGAAGTATATTTTAAATATGAAATGTAACTGCATAAATACTATTTGATCTTGTAATTAATATAAACGTTCTGACTGCTTTTTTGCATCAATTAATATGATTGGAGTTTGTTTTGGAATTTTTTTCCTGTTAATGTGATGTATTACATTGACCTTCACTTTGTAAACTAGCCAGGGATAAGTTCCACTTGGTCATGGTGTATGACTTTTTATTTGTGTTGTAATATTTTGGAACATATATACTGCTTATACATGTTAGTCCTGGGGATTAAGCCAAGTGGCATGGTACCACTGAGCTGCATCATTTGACCTCTGCATTTTTTGAGACAGTTTTTCAGAGTTACCCTGAGCTTGCCAACTCAGCTGAGATGCTAAGAATTCTATTGAAGATATTTACATGTGCAGTCATGTGTTGCTTCCTCAGAGTGAAACTACTGTTGGTGTATGATTGTGCCATTAGGCAGTTATGTGGTTGTATAGCCTCAAAACATACATTTACATAAGCTAAAGATGGCTGGAATTCCATTATGTGATACAATCTCATGGCGCTACCATCATATAAATAATCCAAGGTTAACCTCAGTGTCCTAAAGCGACAGAACAAATATTAATCTGGAGTTTCTTCTTCTTTGTGATTTTTTGTCTGGTTTTCTACCAGGGTAATAGCTTGAATTTACGTATGTTCTTTTCCTCTTATGATTTTTTTCTTAATCTAAAGATTTAAGTGGCTCGCAGAATTCACCAATAAAGCCAACTAGATCAGGACTGTTCTCCACAAAAAGTTTGAAATGCTAATACAATCACTGTACCTGCTGAAAGTCTTATTTTTAATTTCTTCTCATTTCAGTTCCAATTTTTTGTTTTTATCTAGGAGCTTATCCATTTCATCTAAATCATTTGCATTGCTTGCATACAATTGTTCATAGTATTCTCTTAGGTTCTTTGTAATTCCTTTGAGGTCTGTACAGAGATTCCTTCTCTTATTCCTGGTTTTAGTAATTTAAGTATTCTTTTCATTTTCAGTCCAGCTAATGGTTCATTAATTTTGGTGGTTTGAAAAAATTAATTTGGTTTCATTCATATTTTTATTATTGTATTTCTAGTCTCTTTCATTTCATTTAGCTCTAGTTATTATTATGTGCTTCCTTTGACTCACCTTACTTTGGTTTATTCTTCTTTTACAATTTATAGAAGGATAGATCATTAACTTGAGACATCTTTTTATATGTAAACATTATAGCTATTAATTTCCCTTTAATTCCTTTAATGAGGTGTAGCTTTAGCTCATAAGTTTTGATGATTTTGTTTTTATTAATCTCAAATTATTTTGTCATGTGTCTGGTCAGTTCTTTTTTGAACCTTTTAAAATTGATTATTAGCATTATATTAATGTATATTAACATTGCACGGCGATGGGGTTATCTCAAGAAGTTGGCCCATGCATTACACATGCTGTAATCAATTTCAAACCCTCTCCCTCAGGCTTTCCTCTCCCTGCCTTCCTTCCCTATGTCCACATGTCTAGTTACTGGTTTCCTGCTCTCCCCCTTTATTTTGTATATATGTGTGTGTATGTATGTATGTATGTGGTTTTAGTTTTCTTTTCTTTTTTTTTTCTTTCTGTATTTAGGACAGGGTCTACAGGGTCTCACTACTAGATCGGACTTGTAGTGATTCTCCTGCTTTTAGCCTCCCATGTGCTGGGATTACAGGTGCACATCACCACCCCCAGCCTCAATCACTGTCTCAGCATGCCCCAGGGGTGGGGCTGGCACTGCAGCCTAGGATCACAGGTGCTTTAATCTGCTGAGCTATCAGGCCGGCTCTTTAATTTTCTTTTATAGTTAAAAAAAAAGTAATATTTAACTTTCTACTTTGTCATATAATTGTGAATTTCTCAAATTTCTACCTGGCCTTGTGAGTTAATTTCATTGTGCTTTACTAAAAAAAAATTGTGATATTTAAAAGCTTTTAAGTTTGGTGAGATTTATTTTATGGCTTCCTCATATGTGCTTTAATGTCCCTGTATAGTTGGAAATAACGTGTGTTTTATTGTTGCTGATCAGAATGCTCTAGAGATGTGTTATAGCCAGTTGGTTTATACTGTTGTTCAAGCTTTCTATTTTCTTCTTGAACTTCTCCCTAGTTCTTGTATTGATTATTAAAATTGGGTTCTTCCCATCTTCAAATATTATTGTTGGGAGTCTATTTCTCCCTTAAGTTAAGCTGGGAGGGCTCTGTTGTTGGGTGCATTTATGTTCACAATTGTTTTGTTCTTGATGGATTAATGTCTGTCTTATAACCTATTTTTTGGACAACAATAACAAATTTTGACCAAAACACTCTTGTCTGATATTAATGGAAAAACTTGAGCTTTTTTTTAGATATACTTCTATAATGGCATACAATTTTTTCATCCATTTCCTCTCAAATTGCTTATATCTTTAGTCTAATATGTCCCTCGTACATTGCAAATACTTGGCTTGTGTTTGTTCCATCCTGCCATTCTCTACTTTTAAGTGGAGAAAGAGACACATTTCATTAGAGAATATTGTGTTTATTCTAAAATTAATGTGTGTATTATTCAAGAACAATATGTGCATATAATAAAATGGTTATAATTTTATAAACTGGACATTCGTTCTTTTTATCAGCTAATGAGAACCAGTCTATTAGCGAATTAGTTTATCCTTTTATAATTATTGTATTATTTGTATCAGATGTGTATTATTTTAATTTTGACCTCTTCATAACTCAGGATTCATTTTGTAAATTTTTTATCAATGTCTTTATAATATTTCTTGTAATGCATATTGACAATATCTATGTGAATTGAAAAATAAAACAAAATTTTTCTGGATGACAGTGAAATTCATTTATTGGTTTGCCAATTAGATACATGGTGCCTGTTTGCCATAGACTGAGCTGAATATGAAGTGCCACAGTTTTTATTTCATATATATATATATATATATATATATATATATATATATATGCAAAATGAAGTGCTTATTTGAGATCATGTATATAAAAAGAAAGACCTAAAATTTCCAAATTAAGAATAACTCCATGTTTTTTACATAGTCCTAGATATGACATTGTTATAACATTTAGATTTTATGGCATACACTTACATGATATAGTAATTATATTTAACTTTATGCAGGCATATTTATATATTTTATAATATATAAAATTATATCCATTGCAAAAATTTTAACTTAAATATTTTAGATGACTTAAATTATACATTTAAAGGTGTTCAAATAAACATTGTTTTTAAAATGTGCTAAGTTGCTTTAGGTAATTCTTAAAGGAAAGAAATGGGAGACTAGAGAGTAGAAGTGATCTGAGTTTTTGACATCAAGCTGCCATATTTAACTGCCATGTTCCCAGCTCCAGTCAGACCCCATTGTCAAATGAATGCCTAAACTAAACACCCTGAGTGGTGCCACAAATCACATATTTGCTAGCTAAAAGAAGGGCAACTGTGGAGCCAGATTTTCCCCAACTTGGGAGCTATCTGCTGTTAGTTAGAGAGAACAGCTCCTGATGGAATGGGAAAAGGCAAATGAAGAGTCAATACCAGTACTAGGTAGAAAAGACCGGATTCGGTAGCTAATCTTGTCAGATTTTTGTCTTTGTCGCATCTAACAAAATGAGAGTAAGATTTAGAACCCAAACTTAAAAGAACTCAACAAAGTATGAGGATTCATATCTCATAGTTGCTTTATATTATGCAAGGCATTCTTGAACATGCCCTTCTGCTGTGGCACTCCAGGAGGCCCTTTGCATGCAAAAATGAGGGAAAACACATATGAACCATAGACTTAGAAAAGTCTGGCAAACTGGGATCTGTGGTGTATTTCGAACAATTTGATGCTGCTCTTATTTGTTCATTTGGACCTATCCATACCTGTTAATTTATATTCTCAACCCAGGGGTATGTATAAAATCCAGATGACAGAACAGTAAATCCCAAGACATTTATTAATCATTTGAACTGGGCACAGAATAATGACCAAAAGTCTTACCATTTAGATACTTGGGAAGTGAAAATGAGAGTGGAAAGGAGCACAAAGCTTCAGTCAGAGCTTTGTAGGGTCAAAAAGACTACTGTGTAGGCTGTACCGAAGGCTTCCCTGAAGGAAATGCTGTACACAGACACAAACTTTAGGAGAGGAGTCAGGTGGCTGAGATGGCATAGGTGATAGGCTGATTGACACTGGAGGTACTGAGATGCCCAGGAGTAGCCAAGATGAATTTCAGCACTGCAGAAAGGGCATTGAGAAATGGAGAATAATATTTCTTGAACAGAACAGTCCTGGTTTGACCAATGATTGGCTCTGCAGAATTAGTTGAAAGATATCCGGATATGGGAGTGGAGGAAGAAAACTCACTTTGTGGAGATGTTCCTAGGTCAGAGTAGAGCACTTGTGTGTGAGCCCCAGTGTTGTAGGCTTGCATGTGTGTGTTGAAGCTATGGCAGTGGATGTGATTCCAGGGAAATCTACCACAAGAGAGCAGGGCAACAGATTGGGTGGAAAGACACAGAGGAGTGGTCTAGAGATGAGGCTGTACCCCATGCTTCACAGTGTTTTATCTGGTCATGGCAGTTATTTATCTGTCTACTCTGCACAAGTCTGTAAGACCCTCAAAGGTAACCTTTCAGTCCTATCCTTTCTTCAGCATTCTCACAGCTCACATGTACTTACATGCTTGCTGGCTGATACTCTAACTTGCACGGAGTATTTCCTAGGCTCTAGACATGATTCTACATGGTACATGTGAGCCATTTTACTTCATCCTTCCCAATGGTTCCATGAATGGATTCTCACTGTAGCTCCATTATACAAATAAGAAAGATTTATACTGATTGTGTTTGGACAGAATATCATGTCTGCATCTTGTATTATGAATAACCACTATGAAGACAATATGCAATGTAACAATTATTGAAACTGACCTACTGATCGGTTTTGAAACTATCTCATTGCTATTTGTTTCTCAATAAAATTAATAAACAAAATGAGAAAATTGAGGCAGGAGCTTGTCCAATGAAAGTGTGAAACATTGCGGGATCCTGAAGCGGAGTTCAGGCAATCCAATGCCAGAGGGTATGGGGTCCCAAACTCATGCTGTAGGATGAATGGAGTCAGCGTGACTTCCATGTAGGACTTTGCATCTTGGGGTGGTGCTCAAGAAGGTTCTGACATCCTCAAAATACCTTTTGAGGTGGAATAAGAGGGGAATATTCTCATATCCACATCAGAATTATGAGCTGACTCATTAATTAAAGCTAATTAAGTAAATATAGGATACATGATACATGGCTTTTAAGTGACAAAATCAAGCCAAACCACTATCTTCTGAGTTACAACTCCAATTCTTCCTGGGTAGCAACACACCACCTGCCTGGCAATCACAAAGCCCTGAGTTCAATTCTATTTTTCTTTTTATTTTTTTAGGGAAAGGTCTACAGGGTGTTTAGGGTCTCACTACTAGATCAGATTCGTAGTAATTCACCGGTTTTACAACCTTCCAAGAGCTGTCTGCTGGATAGCTCTGAGTTCAATTCTTTTTACCCAGTCCCCAAAAAATCTTGGAGCAAAGAGGTGATATCTTTGGTGACCAGAGATATAGCTCAGTGGCACAGCACCTGCCTGGCAAAGCTCAAGGTTGTAAGTTCAGTTCCTGGTAACACATAAACACAGAAAGCTCTGTAATTCTGAGCAGTTTTGTAACTTCTGTTCAGTGTTGTTCTTAGAATGACAATTTCCTTGAGGAATTTAGGAACTTCATTCTGGGAAGACTACAGGATGTCTTGTCAAAAGTATCTGTGAAGTCTAATTTAGTCTCTTTTAATAATCAAGAATGTTCAAAATTTGGGCACAGCCCATGTGTAAATATAATGAATTTAAATGTAAACAAGGTAATGAATTAAATTAGTAGTTAACCATTCTTGCTGGGGAAGGAACACTTCCTTAGGCAGATGCTAGCTAGTAATCTTATACAGCTTGAAAGTCCAGTCCATCTAGAGTCTTCTGTGGTTCCTTCAGTGAGGAAGATAAAATTTGCCTTCCTGATGGAGGATGCAAATAATAGTAATGGCCTCTGAATTTCTATAGGCATTTGTTTAGCTTAATTCCCAGCCACACAAAACTGTACTTTGATGGTTGCTCTGTAGAGATAGGAGAGATTCACAAAAGATTTCAAAGGAACTGAAAATGAGGTTGATAGTAAGTTTTATACTTGTGTGCAGCTCTTTGTAACTTAGGAAAAAAAAATATCCCAGTGTGTATGACATATACTGCCTTGTTTGACATTTATCAGTCTTGGGCAAGGTCTGGTATTACACAAGAATTTTATTTTGCCAAGTTTCACCATTGCTAATGTTGATGCTGAAGCAACAATACCACAGAAGATTCATAGAAGATAAATCTGTTTTGTAAATGAGGTATGGATTTGTTTGTATTGAACATAAAAACATATTCACTAATAAAATTAAGTTCCTTCTAAGATAAGCAATGTAAAGGAGTTAAAACAGAGGTACATACAGTCTTTGAATTGAAGGAAGGGAGGAAGGGAGAGAGGGAGGGAAGAATGAAAGGACAGTTCTAGAAATTCCTGCCCATCATCTTAATCTTTAATAGTCTTAATATTAATGAGTATAAGTTTTTAATAAAATGGTAACATTTATTTAGTTGTTTCTACTTGCAAGGCACTCATTTTTTAGGTAAGGGAACTGAGGCACAGGGAGTTTAGGCAGTTCAGTGTTGAATTTATTGTGCTAAAACTTAAAGCTGTGGTGAGACAGGATTTCTGTGTTCAGTAACCTAGAAAAGGCTTCGAAGAAGTGTTAGCAGTTTAGATCTTTGAAAAAAGATCTTAAATTTAGATCAGAGAGGTAGAGAATGTAGTTTGAATATGTAGTCTCTGTGTATATTTGAGGAGTTCTGTGTATTTCAGATCTTTCAGTTTTGCTGAAATGGGTAGCAATATCTCTCTGCAGCATGATGGTGCCCTTCCTCTGGGTCAAATATTGTGGCAATAGATGTCTTTCTTTTTTTCTGCCTTCTTTCCCTTCCCTCAATTTTCAAGTCAATGGAATTAGTTAAACTGTCTCTTTGCCAGCTGCTGATGATTAAAGAAGTGCATAAGTAAATAAACAGGGATCCCTTGACTATATGGTGACTCATTAATGGCTTTGAAATGGCCATTGTTTATTCTGGGCCTAAGCAGGCACAAAAATAGGGAATGCTTACTCCAACCTGGAGCCTTGGGGAAAGACTTCATGGAAGAGATTAGTACTGGAGCTGCACCTTAAAAATTGCATAAATTGGAATAAATGTGCTTACAGCAGAATAGGAAAAGCTTTCCAGGGGGAGAAATCAGCTGAGCACTGAAGCCTGGCAAAAGACTGAGAGGCCGTGTTGGAGAAGTGAGGACAGGCAAGTGTGGTATATGGTCTCAGGTGACCCCATTTGGCCAAGTCTGGAGAAGTAGACAACAATCCAAACTGGGGAGACAAAGACAAGAATTTGCCACTGGAAAGCTGCCTTCATGATCTAAAGCCAATGTAACATCTCTTTATGGTAGTCACGTTTTAAACATTCCCAGTGGTTCCTCCTATAATACCTGAGCTTCAAGGCTTCTGGGGTGCTGAGTTACTAACATAGCCCTTGGTCTTCCACAAAGCCCTCTTATTGACTTCTATGATAAGACAGAGTTAATGTTAGTTGAAAGTCAGTTTGATCTTTCCTGAGGGGATTTGACTGACCTTGTCAGATACAAAAGTTACATTTCTTGTTATGTAGGTCTTTATCTTGGTCTTAACCATTCAGCAGAAAAGTACAAACACAAAGTATAAAATAAAGCCATATTAATATGCTGAACTGTAAAAGGCTGAAGTCAACAACTTCTGACATTGCCAGTTCTATGGATAACCTACTACTATTATAGACCACTGGACTATATTGGATTATTTCGCTGAATTCATACACCTACAATATATGAATGGCAATGGAATACCCATCTCTGAAACTAAACAGAAAAGGAGGATATAAATGAAGGACTACTTTGTGGTTATAATATATATATATTATATATATTATATATATATATATATATAATAGCAGGGATATACAGGTACTTTCTCTCAGTTCAATGGGAAGATAGATTTGTACTAATAGTGTTTAGAGATATCATGTCTGCATCTTGTACTCTATATAACTACTATGGAGACAAAAATATACAATGTATTAGTTATTGTAACTGTCCTACTAACCTGTTTTGAAACTGTCTCATTGCTGTTTCTTTCTCAATAAAATTAATTTAAAAAAAAGACCTAAGGAATGTTTTTTCAGAAATCATCTCAGGATCTTTTTTCAGTTTTATTTTAATGCAAAAGTGTGTTACTGAGAGTCAATATTGATAAGAAGAAATATTTCATTTCCAATATTTTTGTCAAGTTTTTAAGATACATACTGCTTGAAGCGTACCACACACTATTATATAGGTATTTTACAAATATTAAATCATCTGATGCTTGAACTATACAATGAACAGTAAGCACTATAATAAACATCTTTTGATAAATGAGAAAATAACAAACTTTTCCAAAATTGTAGAGATAGTGTGTGCGAAAGTTGGGAATTGAATGTGGGCCACTTAGATATAAAACGTCTTGGTTATCATTCATCTACTCTTTCAATTTGCTTAACTTTTCAAAATTAAATTACTACACATATTTTGAAATTCTTTAACCTCTTGTTTAAATTAGTATTATATTCTATTATACAAATACAACTCACACACATACAAATATCATATAGTACGTTATATGTATTAGAGATCTATGATTGTCCTCCCTGAGTACATTTTAGAATCACTTAAAATGTTTTTTTTGATCTTTATTATTATTATTATTTTAATATATTTGGTTATTGCAGGGTCTCACTATGCAGCTTGGACTTATGGTGATCCTCCTGTTTTTAGCCTTCCCAGTGTTGGGATTACAGGCTTGTGCCATCACCCCTGCTCTGTTATAGCCGGCTCAGCATGCCCAGGGGTGGGGCTAGGGTGGCATGTGGTGCCTGGGATGGAACTCCAGTCCCTGCGCTTGCCTAAGCAGGCGCTTTAGTTCACTGAGTTATGCAGTTGGCCTGAAGTACTTTTTTAAAAAAAATTATTGGCTTTTGTTCCACTAGAGAGTTCTGATTCAACTGAGCAGGTGAACCCTGGATGTGGTGTTTCTAGTAGGTATCGGCTTGAGAACCACTGAAGGCAGTTGAAGTTTTTTGATCAATTAAGGCACTGTGTTCCACATTTTCATTATCATTTCACACATCATTATCATTTGACTTGGCAACATCATTAGACAATTTGTAATTGTACTCATGTTTCATAGATGAGAAACCAAGAGTTTATGAGATTGACTCCAATTCCCACAGTTGTAAAGAGTGGACAAAGGACTTACATGAAGAAGCTTCGTTTTCTCATGTTCTGGCCTGAAGTAACCTGGTAGATGGTGGAGCTGCTGCAGGCCTTTGTATAACTTAGATTCCTATTCCTTCTCCCCTGAGTTCTTTTCCACCTTACACATAGTATGATGAAGAATTAATTAGTTTACATCTAATAAATTAGTTTGTCAGCCTGTGAGAAAATAGTTTATCAGTTTCTAAAAAATATAATTTAAAATAATTGTACATGTGTGTGTGTGTGTATATATATATATATATATATGCATTTCTATATGCAATATACCTTTTATAGTTTATAAACTATGTATATCCTGTATTTATAAAAGTCATCTTTGTATATTTTAATATCTGAAACATTCTAAATGAGCCTCCAAATAAATGAAAAATTTAAAATGTTTCTGTTGAGAAGGAAATGATAGAAAAGCAATTTATCCTTAGCAGAAAGGATTTGGGTTGTACAGTGTGGTGCACATGCTGAGCCTAACCACAGAGAGCACCTGACAACTAGTATTTTTTTAGCATGTGTCTGTGCTATACCAGGTGACATTGTGGCTACTCTGCATGCTTTGTTTTATTTCCCACATTCAATCCATCACCTGATTTCTCTACTGAAGAGTCACGCACTTGCACATCTAGCTCAGCACTCTCCCTGAGTTTTGTACTTGTTTATTCAGCTGGCTTCCTGCCCGTCTGATGTCTCCACTTGAATGTTTCATCTTTATTTCAAAAACAGGGTATCCTGGGGCTGGGGAGATAGCTCAGCTGTCTAAGTGCCTGTCTGGCAAACACAAGAATGGGGTTTGATTCCTGGTACCACATACTGTCAGCCCCAGAACCCTAGGCATGTGGTGCCAGCCACTGAAACCAGGTGTGGTGGTGCAACCTGTAATCCTAGGACTGGGGAGGCTGAAACAGGAGGATGACCATGAGTCCAAGCTGCAAAGTGAGACCCTGTACCAAATAAATAAATAACATTTCCAAAATGAAGTTGTCAATCTTCCTTCCTGCTCTTTCTTCCCTGAGTTCTTTTCCGCCTCAATAGATGGCTCCACCATCTACCAGATTGCTTCAGGCCCAAACACTAAGACTTATCCTTGATTCTTTTCTTTCTTACCCTCCCATATGGATTCATTAATTTGAGCTCTAAAATGTATCTCAAAACCTTTCACTTCTCATTCCCTCTGAAGCACTACAGTTGCAGCCACCAATTTCTCTCAAAAGAAGCCTTACAATATTTTCCTCCTACTCAGCTCACTTCAACTTCTGCCACTGTATAGCTCATCCATCACCACCCAGCAGCCAACCCTGTATCTAGCACTCACTCCCTTGTTGTCATTCAAGGGTGTCCCTTCTCTGACCTACAAGGCCTGAGGTGCTCATGGGTCCCTATGACTCACTCCCTTGCCCCCTGTGCTTATTTGCACTACTCTTTCAGTTCTGTAAACATTTCAGGCCTTTGTGTAACTTAGACTTTGAGTTTGCTCCTTCCTTGGCCCACAAGACTCTTTTTGCAACTGCAGACTCTCATCTTGCAGGTCTTCATCCTGCCAGTCTCATCTGATCTTTGACTTCCTTGTGAAGAACTTCCCAGATCATCCTCTCTAAAGTCCTGTCCTTCTCAGACCATCTTCCCTTTCCATAATAGCACTTATCATAAGTCTATTAGACTAATTAATTTATTGCCCATATATCTCGTTTGAATGGGATATCCTCAGTAGATGCATATCTGCCTTGTTTGACTCATGCCTATCCTATAGTAATCTAAGTATTTGTTTAGCTCTGTTAAACAAATGTAAATGTCATGAATCTTTGATATACTATAAAAACTACAGTGTTCTCTTTCTGAGATTTTAACAGATAAAGTTAGACTAGTGGTTCTTAAACTGTATTTCATGCAGTATGAAATAAGAGATGAAAATCAGGAGCAAAAACTTTGCCAACAAATAAATAACAACACCAATGACAACAACAACAACAACAACAAAAGTCCCACAACATCATTTTACGAGACAAAGTAATAGAGAACTAAAGGCATTCTAAGCCAATGACTGCAACTGAAAGGTATGGAAGTGGAAATGCATAATGGCTTTGCATAAAATCCATGAGTATAACTGGAAGGATGATCAGTAAATAGCTAAAGAAATAGAATTAGATGACAGCCTTTTATACTACATAAAGGCATATGAATTTTATTGTTTAGGGAGGGGGAACTCTATGGACTAACATGGCAGGAAAAATGGAAGTCTGATTTAGATTTAAAATTGTCATTTTGTGCCCAATGTGGCAAATAGCTTGAAAGGAGATGAGACCCACATCCAAGAACCCAGTTAGGAATGTTCTGGAATCACCCAAGAGCCAGTTGGCAGATCACTGGAAGTGAGGAAGCAGCACTGATTAGAGGAGAAGGTTCAGTCTTTGAATTCTCTTCTTCTTGCAGTGATTTTTGAGAGACTCTGATAGAATTTTGTTTCCAGTTTTGGCTTGCATCCTCCTCTTACGGGCTTTAAAAATGAATACTCACATTTTTCATCAATTGGCCTCATACCTACCTTAGTGATGAGTATATATATATTTAAGAAAACTATTAAACTATGGAGCATTCACTGTATGGATTGAAAAAAATGGATGTGAAAGCACTTTGCAATGTCCTACACAAATGGAAGCTATTTTCATTACAAGCAAGTCAATTCAGTTAACAAAGGAAAAAAATCATTTTCCAGCATGTAGACTGCCATAAGAAAATTCCCCAGGAAAAATGAATCACTCATATAACTGTAGCACTTTTTCTTGTTTCTGTCATAATACCTTCATTAATTATGAATTGTTTGTGCCCTGGTTTTTCTTCACAGCTTATCAATCCTTTGAGGCAGAGACGCAGTCATATGAATCTTTGCAGCCTTGGTTTTGGTAGACAGTAAGTGCTCAGCAAATGTTAATTGCATGCATGAGTGAATGATTAGTTGACAGGAAGGGAAACAGGCAGGCAGCAGAGAGCTGGTGTGAACTTGAAAGGTAAAATAAATGAAGGAAAAACAATGTTAAAGTTAAAAAGGCAGTGTGACTAATGTATATATATATATATATATATATATATATATATATATATATACACATATATATATATATATTTTTCTGCTTCAGATTGTGTTAACCTGGTCATACAACAGTCAACTATGTTGTAATACTGATAATCAAAAATCAAATCAAAATTATACTCATTTATTCATTTGCTGAGCATTACAGGATGCCAAAGTGAAAAGTACTACACTGCTAGGAGCTTAGGCAAGATATGTGGCTGTTTTCATGAAGTTTCCTGTGCAGGAGGAGTAGTGGGATCTGTTTCATGCCAAACTCTCTTCTGGGAATGTTTCATACTTCATTCAGTATTTTTCTTATTAATAGCAGCCCAGTATTGAGGCAAGCAGTATTATACCCATTTTACAACTAAGAAACCCAAGCTAAGAGGATTTTATTACTTTAGCTGAAATCACTGAGCGAGGGAAGTAGTGGAGCTGCTCAGCTGATAAGAAGGAAGAGCATCAGTGATTATTTTTTTTTAATTTCAGGATCGAGATCCTCTTTCAGGCATTTACAGTGGCAACACTAAAGGAACAAGATATGTAGCAGTAAACGGACCTGTGGGGATAATATCCCCACCCTCTTGGAGGCTGTGCTTTGGTAGAAGAATTTAGAGAAATGAGCACCACTATAATTTGAGATCTCAGTCACGAGTGACTGGTTGTGGGGGGCAAATGGCTCCCGGGAGCTGAATGGAAACGAAGTGTGGTGCGCAAAACACAGGTGGGCCTTGAGGATCGAAGAGCTTGCTTGGATTGCAATATGGCAATGCAGTTTCTAAAATGGGTCTATTCGTCATTAAGAAGGCAAACTGCATACAAACATCCTTTTAGATAAACGTTATCAAGTTAGAGAAAGCAGGGAAGTGGCCCATAAAGTCTTACCTCTAGAACAAAGCGTGATGCCTGTCGCAGAGCAAGGGCTTAATGAATTCTGAACTCAGGTCTCTCAGGGATGAAAGAGACTACAGGATGTCAAATTCTTCTGCCCCAGCTCGTGGGGAAGATTTGTGGCCCCAACTTCCTGCCACCTTTTCAGTCGACCAAGCAGTTACAAATGAATACTGGTTAGAACCAGAGCGCCACCGACAATGCACCTGTCCAGTCTTTTGGATGGCTGAGGCAACTGTGCTTGTGTGATTGGATGTGTGTGTGAAAGAATGTGTTTGGGGTTGTGGGGCGCTGACGTCACTCCTGGGTGCTCTTCCTCGTGTTCGCAGCCTGAGACCCAAGTAAAGTCTAGAGTAGTAACGTATATTTTCTGTGTGTATTTATATCTCAGCAGATAGCATAGACATGAGCAGAAAGGATAAAGCCTGAGCCTTTAAGGCCAGGCACTATGAAGAGACAAGATTTATTTGCAGGCAACTGACTTACTGCAGCATGAAACCACATCTGTACAGGCAGCTATTTATTTGCCTACTAAGAATAATGTTTAATTTGAATATTGGCTAGATATACACATGCATTTGCTAAGGATGTGACTAATACCACCTACACATCTTAATCTTGTATGTAACCACAATGTGAATATTAGTGAATATGAGAGGAAGTATTTTTCTAGATTTAATATTTCATGTAATATACTTAGAATGTTTTAAAAATATATTAACCAAAATAATTGCTCAGAATTTCTGCTTCCATGAAGATGGTGTAGATGATTTTCTCTTAATCTTCCCATTAATTACAACAAGAACCCCTGGACAATATAAATAAATGAAACACTTAAGAATGTAAAAGGTTGGGGATGGGGAGATGGCTCAGTGGAATAAGCACTTCCCTGGCAAGTGCAAGGGCCTGAGTTCAATCCCCAGTTCTGCAACAAACAAAACAAAACAAAACAAAACAAAACAAAACAAAAAAAAAAAAAAAACAAAGAATGTAAAAGGTGAAAAGAAGAATTAGAACTTTCTTGGCACTTTGGAACCCAACAAACAATAAGGGGTTAATGGCACTGGGCTCCCAAATGCCTCATATCCTAGAATTGAGCTAGAGATGCCAGAACCCTGGCAGTGCTAACAAGTACAGACATAAGAATTCCACCCAAAGGCTTCTCTTGTAATCAAAAGACAAGGCAAAGAGCAGTCTGGCATCACAGAAAGCTTTCAGGTAACAGCCAATCTACTTTAGTCAGATACTGTAAAGTGTGTCCTGCCTCAGGTTAGCAAGGACCAAAAGAATAGTCTAGTATTCCACTCCTATCTACTTGTAATAAAGTGTATCCTCTGCCACACATCTGCCTCTGGATGGCATCAGTGAAGGTGGAGTAGGAGACAGAATTTGTGCTGAGGACTAAGACCCCATACATGCACCATCTCCGTGATGAGGTGTCTGGGTCTGCCTGTATCCATCGTAATATGGTTCTTCTTGGTCCCCCTGTAGAGCTGATATCAGAGAACATCTAGTGAATAATCCAGACTTGTACGAATGTTTAGTGGTAATGAAGACACTGTGGTGATACTGGAGGAGACGTGGAGAGCATTAATATTATTCGCTCTTGTACCTTTCTTCCACGGTGGTCGCAGGGCAGGTCTACTAGGGAGCCAAGGCTTTCACTCCCTTGCCACAGGGACAAAGAGCTGCCTGTCTCTCTTGCTCAGCACAGGACAAATGAAGGACTTGGGCTTCTATCTCCACCTGGCAGGATTGAGGCAATATTGTTCTACTTCTGTTCACGGAGTGATAGCATCAAAAGTTGAAAGTGGAAACAAAACCTGGAGTTTCTTAATAAAATATCCAAAACATTTAGGTTTCAGTAAAAAATAATTTGCATACCAGGACACGGGAAAAATCTCACTTGGAGGAATAAAGACAATGAAAACTGACATTCAGATGACAAGATGTTAAAATCTGGGAAGTTTTCAGCCATGTGTTAGCTTTGCCCTCTTTCTTCTTCCTGGATTCTGGTGACACAAATGTCAGATTTTCTGTTTCAGTCACAGATCACCTCTCTGAGTCTCTTTCTATCAGTCCACTTCCTCTCTGTTGTTCACACTGGGTGATCTTTATTGTACTTTCTGTCTTTAAGTGTAGATTTTTTTCCACCCATTCATTCAGCTGAAAACAACTCATAACTACTCTTGTTGAAATAACTTTAACAAGTGATTTAACAACATGCTTTAAATAAAAGGAACATGCTTTAAATAAAAGTAAGTTTTGGCAAGGAAACAAACTAAATTTTAGTAAAAGAAAGCCAAATTATATAAATGAATGAGAATAATAAAAAAACCCCTAAAAACAGAAGGAAATAATTCTCAATGGAAGGATTTGACAGCTAAGTAGAGGATCAAAGGAAAGAGTCAGTAAACTAAAATTATAATAGAAATTATTCATTGATAATTATTTATAGGTAATAGAGAAAAAACATTTAAAAAGTGAGCAGAAATTTTATGCCTGTCTGACTATAACAGAAGATCTAATATTCATATTGCTTCAGTACTGCAAAGATAGGTTGAGGCTGAAAAGGAGGTTGAATAAATTATGGCCCAGAAACTTCTTCAGTTTGGTAAAGACAGAGCTATTCTATAAGCTGACTGCGCTTCAGACAAGATGAACCAAAAATATTCCACAGCAAGAAACAGTACTCATGCTTCTGAAAAACTCTTGAGAGCAGTGAGAGAAAACATCTTACCTGCCTCAGAAAAACCAAATAAAATGAAGACAAAATTCTCATAAGAAGTCATGGAGACTGCAGGACACGACGTGGCATTTGTAAATACTGAAAGAATAGACATATGAGGCTACAGTTCTACGTCCAGTGAAAATGCCCTTCAGGTCTGAAGGGGGAAACACAGGCTTTCTAAGAAGGAAGAAATCTGAACAGAATTGCCTCTAGCAATTCTAATAGGCTTAGAAGAAGTTCTCAAAACACAAAGCCAATACTATAGAAAAACATGTCAAAATTTTAGTAAGAAAGAGGGAACATGGTAAGCCAAGCTGTGGGTGAGTGGGGGAGATTTTTCTTTCTTTCTGAGTTTCCTAATTTATGGCTGATGATAGAAAAACACTATCTGATTTGGCACTACAAATATGTAGAGGAAGTAGTGACAGCAATTTCAATATAAATGTACAAGGATAAAAAGAGATGGAGTGAGGTTTTTATATTTCACTTAAACTGGAAAAAATGTCTATAACTTTATGATAAATTATATAATATATATATATGTATATATATTAAGCCATAAAAACAAAAGTGTATCTACAACAATATAGATAAATCAAAGAGGTACCATAAGGGCTGGTGAGAGCTCAGCAGACTAAGTACCTGCTTTAGCAAGTTCAGAGACCAGGGTTTGATCCCTGGTCCTGCATATCACCCTGGCCCCGGCCCTGGGGCACACTGAGCTGGTGCCCGAGTCTAGGCATGGTGGTGCATGCCAATAATTCCAGTGCTGGGGAGGCTGAAAACAGGAGGATCACTATGAGTCCAAGCTGTCTAGTGAGACCCTGTATCAAATACATTAAATAAAAAAAAAATAGGTACTACAAAAGGGTTGAGTAGCCCACAAAGAGACAAGAAAAAGAGAACAGATGAAAAAGGAGAGAGAAGAAATAAAAGATGAAGAACTAAATGGCAAATTTAAGTTCTAATACAGCAATAATTACATCACATATAAGTGGCTTGAATACATAACATAAAAGACACAAGTTTATAAAATGGATTAAAATTATGACTCAACTACAAACTCACTTCAAACCTAATAATATAAGTATCTCTGAAAGAAAATGTCTGGAATAAGGTATACCACTTTAACATTTATAGGAAGACAAATATGGCAGTGGCTATCTTAATGTCAGACAAAATAGACTTTTAACAGCCAATCACACTGCTAGAGACAGATACAAATCATACATGATGACAAAATTGTCAAAGTGTCTTAAGATATATCAGTTCTTAACAAGTATACACCAAACAACAGAACAGTAGAGTATGTGAGGTAAAAATCTGTGAAACTGAAAAACGAAGTGTATAAATCCATAGTTCTATTTAAAGACTTCAACAATTGAGCAAATAAATAGAAAGCCATCCTGTATACAGAAAAATTCATCAAGCTTTTCAACTAACAGGTATTACCAATTTGTTTTAATTGACATTCATAGAACATTTCATTCAATAATAGCAGAGTATAGATTCTTTGAAAATACACATGTGATATGTGCCAAGTTAGACTGTATTCTGTGTCAGAAAATTATAACAAATGTATAAAAAAATAAAATCATGTGGGTCATGCTTTCTGAATACAGTGAACTGAACTAGAAACCATTAACAGAAAAATGGCAGGGAAATATCTAAACATTCAAAAATCAGTCAGTCTATTACTAAATGATTTATAAATCAAGGAATTCTCAATAAAAATAGATTGAATTGAATTAAATAATAACATGGATAGGGTTGTCATTTTAGATCACTTTCCTAGCTTATGGGACATTTTGGGTTTAATTCAGTAATGTGAAAAAAAAAAAAGGACAAGAAAAAAAGAGAGAAGATAACACAAATAAGGAAATAGTAAAATTTATAAAATGCAGCTTATGTAGTGCTAAGAGGAAAAAACTCATAGCACCAAATGGTTATATTAGACCATAGGGCAGGTTTTAAAATTACTTCTGGACTCCAGAAATTAAAAGAATAAACTAAACCCAATGCAAGGAAATGGAAGGAGATCTGAACCTAAACTACACATTGTACATGGTACGCAAGTGAATTTCAAATGGATCATAGATACAAATGTAAAACATTGAACTGTTAATCTTTTGGAAGAGAACATAGTAGAAAATATTTGATATGAGCTATTACTGCATATATATCTGAACAGCTCAAATAAAACATAAGGGCAGTATGAAATGCTCTTGAGAATGTAGAAATCTGGGTTTCTCATGTGTTCATAAGAGGGCTATATGGAAACACAGTATAGCCACTCTGAAAACAGTTTGACAGGGCTGGGGAGATAACCTGGTGGTTTAAGTGCCTGCCTGGCAAGAACAAGGTCCTGAGTTCAGTCACTGGTACTGCATACCCCATGGCCCCAGAACCACATGCTGTGCTGGCCCTGGAATGGTGGCACACACCTATAAGCCCAGCAATGAGAGGCTTAGACAGGAGGATCACTATGAGCTGCATAGTGAGACCCTGTATTAATAATAAAAATAAAAATTTTTAAAAAAGAAAAGACTTTAGCAGTTTCCTTATAAACTGAAGATGCAAGTATGATATAACCTAGAAATTTCACTCTGGACATTTATGTCACAGAAATGAAAACTGAGTTTACACAAAATCTGTATGTAATTATACAAAGACTTATTCGTAATGGAAGAACTGTAGTAATGTAGATATCTGAGAAGAGAATAATCAAACAAACTATGGATGTAAAAAATCCATCCATCTATATTGGCCTGTAGTTAAAGAGAATACTAGGTGCTACATGCATTTATAATTTACATTTTTGAAATTATATACTATTCATAATTTTTTAGATTAAAAACTTGAGCTTTGGGGAACTTAAGTAACTTGCTTGAGTTCATTTAGGACAAAGGGCAGAGTTTTCAACTGGGGCTTATTGTACTCCAAAACCCATTTGCTTCCCACTGTAGGAAGATGCCATGAACCATGGGTATGGTGAGAAAATCATTAGGTGAGAGTTTATGTGTCTACTACTCAAGGAGGGTACAGTTTATGGCATTACATCCTGAGGACTGCTCCTTTTTAGGAGACCTTCAGTACAAAATTACTGTTTAGGGGCTGGCTGGCCTCTTTCAGAGTCTGAATGAATTGCTTTCCTTAGGTATCTTCAAAGTTATGCAGTGGCATTTGCTGAGTCTTTGCTAAACAAATAGAAGGTGTGTTCAAATGAACTCCCTCCCTTTATTCATTTCATTAACTAATAAAGCTAATGCGTGGCCTCATAACGGGATTTGCAGTGCAATTTGTGAAGCCTGAAACACTCTGTTGCTCACAGAGCTGCCTGACTTGACTGTGTTTTGCAATATGTGTTGCGCATTGAGTCAACCAAAACACCACCAGTGATGTCCACAATTATTGAACAGGTTTGGCTGGAAAAGTTGATGTATAATCACATTTTGGAGCCAGAAAGAATTATTCAATTAGAATAATCACCTCATTTTTGTAGAGAAGCAGGGTAACATACTGAAGTCATATGTGTGTGGCTAAAATGAAAACGTGAGTCTCAGAATTTTCTGAGATTCAGATCTGAATGTTACAAACACTTGTGTCCTGTTCTTTGAGCTATGACAAGAGCAATTCTTGTTTTGTAAATCTGGCATCCACAAATACTAATTACTATATTTATTGTAAGAACTAAACAAATTCCAACATCTTTAAAACGTGAAGGAATGGCAGCCTCAAAGAAAGATGACAATACCTACAAATATTGATTAAAAGACCGTAGAAAGTGAAAACATGGTGTAGCTGGAAAAGCTGAGAACTGAGCTTGCAGTCCTGGGCACTTGGCTTTCTTCTGTGCTCCCCAAGGAGCTCTGCCAGGCCTCTAACTTTTAATTCCATCATCAAACTCTTCTTTGCTGCTTATTCTATTCCTGGAATCTTGTGTGGCTCCGGAGATGCAATGGTAAGAAAAGTAACAGCAATGTCTGCCTTTACCCAACTCACAGGGCTTGTGCACAAGAGAGATGAAATAGCAGGTACGAAATCTCCTCGTATGTGCACAGTTTCATAAAATTAGACAACCTTAACCCATTTTATTGTAAGTGTATCTGGTGTCACAAATGGATCTTTGAAGATATTGAAAACTGCTGAGAGTAAACAGAAAATGCATTTATATAGTGGAATCACGACATCTAGAAATTGAAATTCAACAGAATGCTTAAAAGTAAGCACTTGCTTTAGGCCAATCATTTGGCTATCATCTCTGTGCCTTGTTCAAATGTAAGCAAAGGGAATTTTTCTCATTTTAATGTTATTAGTCTACCTATTAGAATAATAGGGAGTGCAGAGTAACCAAATATTTGGCAAATAAACTAATAAGTCAATTAATGCCTTTCATGTGTTCTTTTTAGGATCCATTACTAGGATTGTTTATATACATAAAGTCTTGTTAGATGTTGCTCAATATACCTGCCAACTTATTATACCAGATTGTCTTTAATTGGTATAATTAGTTAAAAGAGGTTTTGAGCATCTGTTTGCTTTATGCTCTTAAATCAGGTTAGTATGTATTTCTGGTATAAGCAACATTTCCAAATTCTGTTCCCTGTGTTTACCTTTAGCGAGGGGCTTCCAAGTTAAGATGACCTTGTCTTCCGACCTTTGATCACGTCAGGGGTGGGTCCAGACTACGCCTGAGTGAGTGACAGAAAAGCATCTCCTGGTCCTTTGTTATTGTTTCAGGGATGTTGGATCCAAGCAAGACCAACAAGCCTCTTCCTGAGGACTTTTGGACAGGGAGAGCTAGACATTTTAATCTGTCATTTCATTCTAGTTGAAGCTATAAGACCTAAAACTCGAAATTCATTGCCTGCCGTGTTTTTCATCATGAGAAAACCAGTCATCGCCAAGATGGAGAAGTGTGAAGGCAGGGTGCAGAGAGGGACATACGCAGTTGAACTGGGAAGACCTGGGTCCCACTTCTTCAACTCTTGTTAATGATCATGATTAACAATAATAATTTCCTGTTACTGTTATTTTTGGTTGCTTAAATTAGTCCAAGTTGTCTTTCAACCGTATTTGGAACCAAGAATCATAATGGTAAAGTTTGCAGCAGCAGAGAGAAGACAGTTTCTTTCCAGGTGAATGCACACATACCCATTTGGCTATAGTGACTTGCTCCTCAATAAACAAAGGTATGTAGGTAACTCTACAGTATGCTGATTTTAATTCCTTCAGATACATATCAATGAATAGTATAGCTGGATTATACAGTAATACTGTTTTAGTTCTTTGAAGAAACTCTATGTGATTTGCCTAGTGATTATACTAATTTATATTCTTAACTGCAGTACAAAAGGATTTCTTTTCCCTGAATACTCACCAGTCTTTGCCTCTTCTCTTCTTATATAACATAGATGGATGAAAATGCCACAGTGAAACCAAATGTTTTCTAAGTAGGTATAATATTGTATTCCTTAACTGCAGAGATATCTTATGAGAAATGCACCATTAGGCCATTTCATGGTATAGGTTCCACAGAGAGTATTTATGCCACATAGGTGGTATGTCCTGGACACATCTAGGTTACATTATAATCTTTTTTTTTCTTGGTACCTGGTATTGAACTCAGGACCCAGCACTTTCCAGGCAGGTACTTATTCTACTGAACTATCTCCCCAGCTTAAAAATCTTTTTTTTTTCTTTTTTCAGTACTAGGATTGAAGTTAGGACCTTGAGCTTGCCAGACAAGTGCTTATGCCACTGAGCTATATCTCCAGTTCTGAGGTTATATTATAATCTTAAGGGGCCATTGTCAATATGAAACTGTGTTATGTGATACACAACTATATTCATCAATAGGGTATATTATCAATATTCTAGCTATTTTGTCCATAAGACTGAGGCAAACAATAAAATAAAGTTCTTGTTTGAAATAGTGTCCTTAAGTGGGTAATGGTGCCTTTAGTTTGGTTTTGTTTTTGGTTTCTGAAATGGGGTCTCTCCATGTAGAGCAGAATGTCCTCAAACTTACAATCTTCCTACCTCAGCATCCCAAATAATGGGACTATCAGCATATGACATGGCACATGGCCTTGTTTTCAGATCATTATTGGCTATTTGGAAGTGTCTTTTGAATGTAATATTTGGTCACTTTTCTGTGGGTTGCATTTTTTCTTATTAACCTACAAGCATTCAAATAAATTGACCATTATTTAGTATTAGTTATATTTCTTGTGCCTTTTTCTTACCTGTTAAATGCTCTTCAAAAAGTCATTTATGTTCAAATGAACTGGAACTAGACATGTTATTTAAAACAAAAATACAAAAATGGCAATTACTATGAAACATGTCATATATCTTAACCATCAGGGAAACACATATCAAAAACTACACTGAGATTATATCTAATCCACTGAGAGTGGCTATCATCAGAACATGAGAGAGAAAAGAAGAAGAACAAAAGAGTGAGAGAAAGAAAAAAAGAAAGGAGAAGAGACAAAGGCTGTTGAGTATTCAGGGAGAAGAAATCCATTTGTACTGCAGTTAAGAATATAAATTAGTATAATCACTAGGCAAATCACATGGAGTTTCTTCAAAGAACTAAAACAGTGTTACTGTATAATCCAGCTATACTATTCATTGATATGTATCTGAAGGAATTAAAATTAGCATACTGTAGAGTTACCTACATACCTTTGTTTATTGAGGAGCAAGTCACAATAGCCAAGATCGGAAATTAGCCTCAGTGTTAATCAGCAGGTGAAAATGTTGTACAAATACAGAGTGTAGCCTTATTCAGTCATGAGAACTGAATCACGTCATTTGCAAGAAGGTGGATGGAAGTGGAGGCCATTGTGTTAACAGAAATAAAACTAGATTCAGAAAGACAGGTGTCATGTTTTCCCTAATAATAAGTAGAATCTAAGGAGAGAGAGAGAGAGAGAGAAAGAAAGAGAGAATTTTGTCATGAAAATAAGTGAGACTTACACTAAAGACAACAAGGAACAGAGGAGAGAGATGAAGGGAGGGTAATAGTGGAATGGCTATGATCAAAATATGTTATATAGATGGATGAAAATGCCACTGTGAAACCAAATGTTTTCTAAGTAAAATTAATATGCACTGATAAAATATATATAGAAAATTTAAAAGAATTTTGTTTATGATTTATATTAGTGTACATCTCATTAATTTTGTATATTCAAATTTATTATATTTTTAGATTTTTTTTGTGGGACTGGGGATTGAACTCAGGCTCTTGGGCTTGCCAGGGAAGTGGTTATTCCAGTGAGTCATCTCCCCAGCCACTATATTTTTAGATTTATAGCAATCTAAATTTCCTTTTCACACACCTAAGCTTCTTTTCTATATTTTATTTTCTGTTGCTCACATGCCTGTACTTTGTTCTTTGCATATCTAATCTGGTAGGACCTTTGCAAGATAGGTATCATTATCTCTGTTTTTCAGATTGCAACAAGAAAAGTGCCATTCAGAAAGGTATGAGTACTGAGCTGACTGCAAAGCCCATCCATCGCCTTTCAAGCTTTCAGTTTCCTCTCTGCAAAACATACACAAGCCACATGATAATTTACAATGACTGGACCTAACCTTTACCCTGGAGTTCATTCCCAAAGTGTTTTGAAGTCTACTAACATTGCAAATGAATATAACAGAATAGATGCTTCCCGTCACCTTGGAGTCTAGATGATGCCATGGTTTAGATCTAGAACATCTCATCCAAAGCCCCCAGTGTTCAGAGGTGGGGCTTCTGGACTCTGAGTGGGTCCTCAGGGTGCCAAAACCACCAGGGGGTTGATTTACTCATGTGTACAACTGAGCTAGGAGGTGAGAGTTGGTGAGAAGTGTTACTTCTGGTGTGATCCAAAGGATGGGCACCCCTTGGCTGCTCCCTACTCACTGTGTTCTGGCTATTGCAGGCTTTCCTGTGCCATGTGCCCTCTGCAGTGCTGTTTCTGCTTTGGAGCTTGCTGACTAAAAACTGTAAATGTGAACCCAAGAAAGAGCAAACAAGCTGCTAACTAGATGCTGCAGCCCCCTCTTCAGCAGAGCTGACTGGAAGCTGCAGCTTATTGCTGCTCCTCCCATAGCCACTGTTTCCAGCTTGCTCCTCTGACTTCTCAAAGCACCTTTACACACCATTAGCCCTACAAGCTGAGTCCTCTCGAGCCTCAGCAATGAACCCTTTTGTCTGGTGTCCCTGGTGCCTCCCTGCTGCCGGGTGCAGAACAGAAATGCTATCCGGAGGCTGACCAGAGCAGCTGAGCTTTGCAATGTGGCCTGTGGTCTCATTTTAAAAACAAAAATTTACAGAGTTGCCTTATTATTGATATTCTCCAAAGAACACTTGATTCAGCAGTACTTAGTTCATAAACAATTTGTTTCACTGTTCTGTGGAAAATAACTGTGGTCGTGTTCATCACCTGATGCAGAAAACAAAAATGAAATTTTGCTTCTGCCCACCAAACCACTGTCTGCAAAGAGAAGCCTTTATGAACTGAGGCATTGCTGTTCTACCAGTTTGGTGGCTAAAGAGCAGGGACAACTTTTAAACCACTATTATTGTACTCATTAAAGGGGGTAGTTCAAGTCCAAGGATGAATGCATGTGTCTTTAGAACCCCAACAGGCTGTATTCTCCTTGAGTGAGAGAATTATGACCACTCTATTTCACACACATACATACGTGCATGCATATATATATATATATATATATATATATATATATGACAATATAAGTATATATTGTCTTAGTTCATTTCCTACTGCTGTAACAGAATACATGAGGATGGATGGGTGATTCATAGAGAAAGGAGGTTCAGTTATCCCAGAGATCTGGAGGTTGAAAGTTTAGACTCAGGCAGAGGCTGGATCTGGCAAGGGCTTCATACTGCATTGTGGCACAGGAAGTGGCAATGCAGGGTGTGAGTGTGTGAGAGAGAGATGAGTGTGTGTGTGCAGCATCAGAGCAGAAAAAGTGGGCAAGATATGGCAAAAGTCTCTTTTCCTAAGAATGAATTTATTCCAATACAGTCCCAAAAGAAATTAAATTGTTGCTAAAGGTTCTACCTCCCAACACTGTTACACTGACAGTCAAATTACAAAGTGAGTTTTGGTGGGGACCAACCTCAGAACCATGTGTACCTATAGATACAAACATAGAAAATCGTGCATTGTCCCTAAATCACCTTTCACATAGGAGAAGACTGCTCAGCACTGGAGGCCAGGCTCAGCAAATGTGGTGTCTAGGAGAAGTCCATTGGATCACTCCCTACACACATTCACTCAGCCACACAGAACTTTCTCTTCACCAGAAGGCCACCACTGGCTCAGTTGCTTTGTGGCTTTGACCTCACACATCCTGGAAAGCTCATGTGTGAAAGGCTTTGTTGTCAGCTGGTGGCACTACTGGGAGTTGTTGGCAGATTGAGGAGCTAAGGCCTTGTTTGTTGTTGGGAGTGTGCCCCTAAAGGGCTGTTGGGACCCTGGCTCCTTCTTTTGTCTCTTGGCTGCCATGAAGGGAACAGTGTTCTTTCTTCAGGCTCTTCCAACATGACATGCTGACTTGCAGCAGCCTAAAAGCAATAAGACTTAATGACCATGGACCGAAACCTCCAAAACCATAATCCAAAATAAAACTTTCTTCCTTTTAAGTTGTTTGTCTCAGATGTTTTATTACAGTGGCAGAGAGCTACCTAAGATCAGCTTCCTTGTGGGCAT
The DNA here is from genome assembly GCA_004027165.1 of Ctenomys sociabilis. Classification (NCBI taxonomy): domain Eukaryota; kingdom Metazoa; phylum Chordata; class Mammalia; order Rodentia; family Ctenomyidae; genus Ctenomys; species Ctenomys sociabilis. Next base: position 37,277 of record PVKA01019651.1, read on the forward strand.
CACTGCCTAACACCAAGGTGTGCACTCATATCTGACTCAGTGGGGCTTGTTCAGTGCCTACCTTCAGTGGGGATTTTTAGATGACATCCCCACTATAGTGTTCCAAGGGAATCACCTTACCTGTGGCTCTCAGGCACATAAATGCAACAATGGGGCAGTGGCCGTGAGAAGTGGCCGTGGCATAGGACTGGGCTTCCCAGATCTCCTTGGGAACGAATCTGCTCTGGGGAGATCAGAGGACAGCAGCTGCCAAAGGTGCCACGGCTGCACCCTGGACTTCTCCCAGCCAGTATCTGAGCACAGTAAAATCTCTAGCTGGGCCTTTGCCACGAATGTGGAGGCAATGTCGGCTATTCAGCCAGCCCTGGTTGAGTCTTCGAGCTGCACTATATTCTGAAACTTCCTGGCTCATCCCCCTTCCTTTTCGCATGACTCGCATCCGGGTCTGGATGGCATCATGGTTTGGAAACCTCATGCCCACCCTTTTTCCCTTCTTCTTTAACCTTCAGCATCTCAGAGAATCAAAACAGATGCACCATCCCATTGAAGAAAGGGTGTGGACGTGGTAGAGGCAGAGAAAAGGAGCCATTTCAATAGCGGCTTTCGTGAATGAGCAGGAAGCACAGATCTGCTGTCCACTTGGCCAGTTGCCATTAATTTCTTAAATTCTTCAATGAGGTTGTAGCATTTACTCCTTACCAGACATTGCTCTAAACATGTACTTGTACTAAGTCACTTGATTTCCACAGCAGTCTTTTAGTTATTACTCCTGTTTTCAGATGAGACCACAGAGGCACAGAGAAAGCCCTGAGAACTTGTCCAGTGCCACAGAACTGTTTTATGACAGGGATGGAATTTACTGCACTTGTGCTATGGTGCTTCTTATGTGTTCATATTATAGCACTTAAACATTAGTGTTAGCGGGCCACTGAGATAGTGCAGTGGATTAAGCACCTGCTTTGGTAAGTGCAGGGACCAGAGTTCAATCCCTGGTCCTATATGCCATGCTGGCCCTGCCTCTGGAGTGCAATGAGTCGGTGACCAAGTCGAGGCCTGGTGGTGTATGCCTGTAATCCTAGTGCAGGGAAGGCTGGAAACAGGAGGATCATTACAAGTCTGAGCTGCATAGTGAAACCCTATACCAAATACATAAATGGACTATAATTTATTTATTTATTTAAATATATTTGGTATAAGGTCTCACTATACAGCTTGGACTCATAGTGATTCTCTTGTTTTTAGCTTCCCCTGTGCTGGGATTATAGGTGTGTGTCACTATGCCTGGACTCATTTGCCAGCTCAGTGCTCCTGGGGGTGGGGTCAGCAAGGCATGCGGGACTGGAGATCAAATCCCGGTCCCTGTGCATGCCGAAGCAGGCACTCAGTCTGAGCTGTCTTGCTGGCCCCCCAAATACATAAATGAAAGAAAAAATAAAAAGATTAGTATTAGTGACCTTGCACAATATTCAATGAAATAAACAAAATTTCCCCCAGTTGTTGTAGGCAAGATTCACAAGAGGATAGGCTTAATGTAGGACACATAATTTATATGCTTATTTTATAATATTCACCCAAAGAGTCAAACTGCAGAAGAGTGCAGGAGATCTGGCCATGTATTAGCTATTCAAAGAGGCCAGCTGAGGCCTGCGTCCCACAGCAATGTCCTGCACGGCAATTTCCTTCAGGAAATGTCCAGCTGAAGGTCTAGTGCCCTGGACAATATCTCAAGTGTGATTGCACCAGGGACCTGCATTGGCAGGGTGCAAAGGCCCGGGGGAGCTGGAGGTCTGTGCCAGCAGGCTGAGGGGTCTGCACTGGAGCCAGGAAGCAGTGCTCTGGTCAGGACCAGAGCTCCCTCAGAGAGAACCGCAGCCATCCTCAGCAACGGCAAGGACCACAGCTCCTCCAACGATGGGAACAACTGAGTTTGTATCAGGAAGACAAGCTTGCTAAGCTTCCCCAGGAGAATCCACAGTGCACTGTCTTCCCTTCCAATTCTCTCTATGCTGCTCCAGATGACCTTCAGACTGGGTATCCACACTCAGCACCATGCTGATTCAGTCCAACTGGGTGTTACAATTTGACCATTAATTAATCCATCACACCAATAATGGAGTGAAAACTGGCCACACTGAATTCACTAAAAGGCAATCTTCAAAGAGGCAACTTCCTAAGGGATTTACAAGAATAATTTGCAATCGGATATATTTTTGGCTCATCTCTGAACTTGAAAATGTACTGTACTGTTCTCCACTCCTTACCCAGGTACTGTACTAAAAATCCTTGCTAGATTCATCAAATCTGGGAATTTTAATTCTTACTGGCTGACTTCTCCAGAGTGATGGGAGACAATTAAAAAGTATCTTCTCTACTCCAGATTATTTATAAGGTAACATGCCTATTTGTAGCAATTGTGATTACAGGGGCCAGCAAGGTAGCTCAGTGGCTTAAAGCCCCTGCTTAGGCAAGCTCAGGCAGGCACTGGGGACTACAAATGGATCCCAAGCTCAACGTGATGTGCCAGCTAGCGCCACCCTCAGGGTGAGCTGAGCCAGCCAAAAACAGCAACAACAACAAAAACGTTGAAACCTGTGAAATGGTTGCTCACTTTTCAAAAAAGAAACTGCAACTAGAAATATTAAACAAGTTGCTCAGGGCCAGCCAGGTAGCTCAGTGGACTAAAATGCTCAATTAGGCAGAGCACAATGGCCAGGATTTGATCCCCAGAGTGCTCCTGAGGCACACTGAGACAGCGATTGAGACTGGGCATGGTGGCAACTCCTGTGATCCCAGCACTTGGGAAGCTGAAAACAAGAGAATTACTATGAGTCCAATCTGTGTAGTGAGACCCTGTAGACACTGCACTAATATTAAAAAAAAGATAGCTCAAAGACTTAGTAAGGAGCTGAGTCAAATAAAACCAGTATTTTGTAATTAGCCTGTGATGATGATTATTATTACTATCATCATCATTATTTTAAACTTCCTTCATCAACTCATTAGCATTTATGTTTCTGGGCTCTAAAAACCTAAAAAGTATCCTTGATTCCATGGATTTCTTATGGGAATTCACGTCCACTTTAACTTTTTCATGACCTCAGTGGATGTCTTTATGAGTCATAATTACCTTAATGTTAATACTTGTGGGACTATTTATGATTTTTGATGACCACATTTGCTTTTCAGACTTTCCTACAGCAGAAATTTATAGAATGCTTTCTGTGACAGGCAGGTAGTGGGCTGTCCTGATACAAGCCCCAATCTTCTGCTCTGTAGTAGGCATGTTATATGACACAGTTGACTCTAAGGTCCTGCTGAGTTGAACTGAATTGTGAGAATATATTGAAGACAGGAGAGGAAGTCAGATGCAAAGCACAGGAAGGATTTGATACTCTGTTACAGGTTTGAAAACAGAGGGGCCAGCCAGGTGTGGGGCACATGCTTGTAATCCCAGCACTTGGGAGGCTGAGGCAGGAGAACCATTGTGAGTTTGAGGTTGGGCTACAAAGTGAGCTCAAGTCCAGTCTGAACTTCATAGCAAAACCTTGTCTCAAAAGGGCAAAGAAAAAAGAAAAAGAAAAGAAAAGAAGAAAAGGAAGTAGAGGGGCCTTATGTGAAGGTTGTGGACGGCCAGGTGATGGTCGGCAAGGACATGAAGACTCATATGTTCTTTGCTGAATTTTGCCACTGATCTGAAAGAAAGATCTTGGGAGCAGGTTGTTCCAGAGCTTCCTGTTGGAGCCCAGCCTGTTGGATGTTTGAACGCAGCCTTAAATACCCTGATCAGGTCACAGAACCCAGCCAAATGTGCCTGAACTTCTGAACTAATACACGGGCATTGCTTCGAGCGGCTGGTGTTGTGGCAATTTAATAGACAGCAGTTGAAACTAATTCACTCTTAATGTGTCAGACATGGTTCATGGTACTGGGTATGTAACATGGCCTTGAAGCTCCTTGAGTTTATATTCATTGAGCAGGACAGGGGGTGCAAAAGTTGCAATAGCTAAAGGCCAGTAAAGAAGCATACAACAAAGTGCCAGGTTGTTATCTGTGCTCTGGAGAGAATTATGATAGGCTGATATGATAAAAAATGTCTGTGGATATTATTTTTTTTTTTGTTAATTGATAGATTTATTCAATTTATATAGGTGTGCATAATTGATATGTATTGGATTATATTTTTCTTTTTATTTATTTATTTATTTTTTTATTTAGTTTTATTTTATTGAAATACAAATGTCAGTCAGACAGTTTCAAAACACCATAACCATACAGAGTCAATGAAATAATACATTGCAAACTGTTTTCATAACGTTTTGGTATTGTACAAGGTGCATACATGATATTATATTTACAGGTATTTATGTAGCTGAATTATATCAAAGATTCAATAATTATTTA
>PVKA01019652.1:8191-41777 GCA_004027165.1 Ctenomys sociabilis
TTTTTTTTTTTTTTTTTTTTTTTTTTTTTTTTTTTTTTTTTTTTTTTTTTTTTTTTTTTTTTTTTTTTTTTTTTTTTTTTTTTTTTTTTTTTTTTTTTGCTGCTGTACCAAAACTCTGGAGGCAAGCTACTTTATGAAGAATAAAAAAGAAGCTTATTTACCTCATAGTTTTGGAGTCTTAAAGTCTGAATATCATGGCTCAGATTCTAGCAAGGATCCCCCTGGAGGGAACATATATGTGGATTTCCCTCTTTCACCTTTTTAAGCCACCATGCTTCAGTCATAGGGTTCATCTCTAATGGTTTAATCCAATCTGATTTGCTTTTCAGAGATCCACATTGTTAACATAGTAAGATTCAGTTTCTTTCCTCATGACTGTTAACATGTGACTTTTGAGAATAACTCTCATGAGCTTAGGGGCACAAATCTTTTTTTTTTTTTTTTCAAAATAGCACAAAGGACAACTACTTTTACTGTTCCCTCATTTATGTCCTTCTTCCAATCATAATTTTATTTTTCCTTAATAGAATAATGAATTCTAGTCATACACTGCAGACTGATTTTCATGTTATCTCAGTCACTTTTTTCTTGGTTGGGGCTCACTAATTATAGGCTGAATCAATCCAGAACTGAGGCTGGCAGCAGAAAAGAGATGAGATGAGGCTCTGAGGTCAGTTGCACCTGGAAAGATTCTGCTGGAACATCTGGATGGCTGGAAGAGAAATGCGTCAATCCTCCAGCACAAATTAGACAGTCACATTGGACAGTAAGACACATTAAAAAACATGCTGGCCCAACAGAGTCTATCCTGACTATTGACAAGAATTCAGGGCTACACCTAATCATTTTTGTTTTGGGGTCTTAGAGGAGTAATTTCTTATTATATTCCTAATTTACTGATGACAAATCTTTATCAATATATCTAAGACTTCCTTGCCCCTCCTGGCAGATGGAACCACAGAGACTCAGCTATGTTTAAGTAATTTGCCTAAGTATACACACAAGTATTGTGCAGACCTCATAGTTTATGTACAATCCCAGAGGCTAAAAGAGAAACAGTGTCCTGCCTCATTCTCATCATAGACAATACCGTGTGTGGTTGTGTACTAGCCTGGGCACTAGCAGAGAAATGGTACCTAAGGAGAGAAGCAGTGCTGTGAAGCAAATCTATCAGTTAGTAAGGAAACAATATGTATGTCAATGTGTGTGAAAATATTGAATAATAGTTTAGATTTGTGTTTTGATATCAGCTCCTCCACATACCATGGTATGACTTTTGTAAGATACTTAAGATTTCCAGCCCCTAGTCCTCTCATCCATAAAACTGAGGAGATAATGATATTACCTAATGTTATGGTTTGTGTCTAGGTGTCTCCCTAAAGCCTCATGCAGTCATGGGTGAGCTTCTTGATTTTGTGATTAATTCATGATCCTGTGCTGAGATTATGAGTTTAAGTAAATTGGGGTTGTGGGTATGGGTGCTGTACCCTGGGCCTGGGGTGAGTAATTTGCAATAGAATGTAAGGAGGGGGAGAGACTACTTAGATACCTGAGCTGCTACCACTCTCTTGCTTCTTCCATGAACATGTGTAGTTGCTGCCTGCCTTGTGCCGCTCTGCCTTGGAGCCAGATGAGTATGGCCTGAAACTACCATTAACTGTTAGATAAATAAACCTTTCCTTCCTTCATTTTGGGTGTTGGGCATTTTGTTCCAGAAATGAGAGAACAGTAACTGGGACATATGGGAAAAGCAATATAAAATTACAGGTTATATTACTTAATTCTTATCATTAATCTACTTAGTATAGATTAGAATAAGTACTCAGTAAATGATATTAAATTTACTATTGTATGTTATTTTATATTATTATTATCCTACACTGTTCTTAAACTACAAACCAAAATTCATTGAAGTCTTGCAATAATCACATACCATGTCTGTAATTTCTCTGTAGCATTTATAAGGTTCTTCCTAGGATTAATAGATCTCTCGCTATATGTTCTGTATTTTACAGACCAGATTTCATAACTATCAACGGAAAATTAACAAATAACTCAAATCCTGTTAAATGAATGCAAAACATTTTCTAAAAAGAAAGGGAAAATTAGACAAGATTCATAAATCATCGCAAGGTTAATTCAGTTAAGAAAACTCAGTATATTATTGTTTTCTTTTCTGTTTTTTTTTTTTTTTTTTTTTTTTTTTTTTTTTTTTTTTTTTTTTTTTTTTTTTTTTTGGTGGACCCGGGGATTGAATTCAACTCCTGGTGCTTACCAGGGAAGTGCTTATTCCACTGAGCCACCTCCCCACCTTAGTATATTATTGTTTATATCTAGGTGTCCCATAAATCCTCCTGTGATTTTAGATGGGTTTCATTGGATGGTGATTAAATTATAGGAGCATGTTAGTGTTCACAACTGGATGTTCCCATAAAGCTGGACATTTAGAAGGTGACTGGATGACAGCTAACTTGCTGTTGGAAAGCAAGGGCTGGTCAGAAGACAGGGTCACTCTGGATATAGTCATGCAGGTCATTTCTCTTTCCTTCTTCCATGTCCTGTGCTATATGAAACTTTGTGGCTATTATAGTTTGTATCTAGGTGTCCCCTAAAGCCTCATACAATCATGGGATGGCTTCTAGAGTTTGTGATTAATTCATGATCCAGTGCTGGGATTATGGGTGTGAGTGCCCTGGGAGATACTCTGCACACAAATATAAGGAAGGGAGGAGAGGGCTAGCCTGATAGCTCAGCGAACTAAAGTGCCTACTTAGGCAGAGCTTGGTGGCTAGGGTGCTATGCTGGCCCTGCCCCAGGGAGTGCTGAGATAGTGACTGAGACTGGGCCTGGTGGCCTGGACCTGTAATCCCAGTGTTTAGGAGGCTGAAAACGGGAGGAGCACTATGAGTCTGATTTATATAGTGTGATCTTCTAGACCCTGTATCCCCTGTACTAAATGCGTCAAGAAAAAAGGAAGGGAGGAGAGACTAGCTAGCTGCCTGAGCTTCTGCTCCTCCCTTTGCATTTGCTGTTTTGTTTTTTTTTTTTTTTTTCATCACCATGGATGGCTGCTCTGTATCATGTGCCACTCTGCTTTGGAGCCAGCTGACTATGGACTAAAACCTCCACTAACTATGAACTAAATGATCCTTTCCTTCCTTAATTTTGGGTGCTGTGTATTTTGTCCCAGCAATGAGGGAAGAGTAACTGAGACAGGCTCTGTTCTTGTCCAGCTTGCTTTCCTGCCTTGAAGACAGTCACGTATGCACTGACTATCAAATGCTCTTCAACTTAAGACTGCAGGGCATTGTGTCCCTGGAACAAGAAAGTCACTATGACAGGGATTCTGCAACCCAGAGAGGAAAACTGGTTTAAGGAGTTCTTCAGATAGTAGGAGAGTCATTCTGACACAGAAAGCTCGATGTTTTCAATAGATTTCAAGCAATACTGGGCCCTGACCGATGAGCAATGGTCATAGACCAACCTCTGTACTTAAAGAGCCCTAAAACTATGGAACGGCTGCTGCAGTGAGAAAACTGAGATACCCAGCAGTGGAGTGCAGTGAAGGTTCAGAAATAGTAAGATCAAGGGCACCTTAGTGCAACCTCTGTAATGATTTTTTTTAATATTTCTTTTTCCTTTTCTGTGCACATAGTTCTACTTGATGAGTGGCTCTCTTCCTCTTAGTCAAATGACACAGTGATCAGAGAGTCCATGGGCACATCTAGTCTCAGGAATACATCTAGTCTCTGGGCTCCTACTTATAATTTGCTTATCTCTTATGATACCAAGTTTCACTTAGTTTTAAAATTGAGACTTTCTATCATATGTTTTGATACACACATTGGATTTATCAATATACCTCTGTATTGACAATATGGTTTTCAACTTATCTTTGAATGATAGGAGGCCTAGCAGTGATTCCTACTATGAACTAAATTCTGTCTGCTAATCTTTTGCTGAACACCTAAAGATTTGCTCAACACAAGGAAAAAAAGGCAAGTGTTTCTCCCTATCTGTTCTCTCTGTGAGTGAGAAGAGTTGGTGTACATCCTTTGCCAGTGAGAGTCTTAAATGTGGTCTTCATTTGCTCTCTCCAATCTCCAAGGGAAGCAAGCTCTGCCTCCCTTGCAAATACATTGCTTGAGTATGAAGGCTTCATGAGAATAACATATTTTACTGGGAAGGGGGCTCACACTTGATGAGGCAAAAATACCATGCTTTACCAGTCACAAAAGCCCATCTTGTGGCTGGGGAAATAGTTCAATGATCTAAAACTACTGCTTAGGCAAGCTTAGGCATTGCAGGTTCTCCGCACCTCATGTATGCCACGTCAGAACCATCCCCAGGGTGGGCAGAGCCAGCCACAGAAAAATAAAAATAAAATAAAAGCCCATCTCAATTAGGGAATTAGCACCCCATCAAGTTAATGGCAAAGAAGTGAAACCTTGGGACTGTTCATTGCAGCTAATGAAAATATGTTTAGAAATTGCTTCTACAAATGAATCACTAGCAAGAAATTGGCCTATTATTGTAGTCTGTATTTGGTTCAGAAAAATCAATCTTCACTTCAGTTCTGTCATCCAGCAGCTCATCAGATATTTAAAGCATCAAATGAGCTTTCTACTTTTAAGCATTCTTAGAAATCGGAGCATTTTCATGGTTTCATCAAGTGACATGGCAATCATTATACAGATTGAAAGCTCACTGCAGCAACACAAATGGATGATTATTGTGCTTCTTTGAGTATAATCTTAGTCAGCCTTTAAATATAATTTTCAGTTCACATTTAGTCAGCATTGGTTAAAAAATAGCTTATTTTTTTGTGAAGGGAACATATTCTAAGGAAATTCAGTTAAAAATATTAAGCATCATATGTTATTTCAAACATCTATAAGTGTTATTAGACATTGTGAAAAATCTTGATATAAACTGCTACAATTCAATGGCAAAGTATTAAAACTGTCAGCCCTTTTGTATTCTTTCTGAAGGCCAATTTGCCTTTTTTTTTAGAAGATTGTAATGATCCTGGTTCATTTGGCTTCCTACCATTTATCTTTTCAATAGTAATGGAAAATTTCCCCCTCAGGCGCTGTGTTGCTATTCTTGTCTTAGACGATTAGGCAGAAATGAAGGAGATCATAAAGGTGAGAAATTTCTTCACAAACAATGTGATGATCAGTACAGTAACTTGCACAATTCCAGCTGAGAGAGTCCAGTTGAACTCAGTGTGGCAGTTTTATGATCCAGCAAGGCCTGTTGAAAACAAGCAACAGCACCTCCCACTGTTATACTGCAAGGTCTCTGAAAGGGCAAAGTTCAAACTTGCCTCAGACTTTATTCAAGTACTCAAAAGCTGTCAGATGATATAATTTAACAAGAAACGTAAAGTGACAATCTCAAATGCACTGGGCCTAGGAAAATAGAAACCGAACAATTGTAGGATATTACATTTAAGCTGGTAGAACATGTTTTCCAATAATTAGTCTTTTTCAGACATTAAGAGTTTGTAATTCATATGTTCCTGGGACAAAGAAGGTCTACTGTGTCTTATCCTTTCTGCAAAAGCAAAGAGGTTAATTACGATTCTGAAAACGAACATGAAAAGAACAAGCAGTTTAGAACAGCAAAAATAGAAAGTTCTTCCCACTTGGACTACCTGCCCTGGATTAAATATAAAGAATCTGTTTAAATCCACTAAGTCTACTTCCTTTCCAGAAAATGGAGATACAAGTTGGTGGGGGCTTTCTGAAACTCTTGGTTACATTAATAGCAAATAGTTCAAAATGTTGCTCTGGGAGTCAATAAGGAAAAATAAAACATTGCAAAGACCACAGGGTATAGGGCAAGGAGCCTGCAGTCTTCCAAGTGTTTTGCCTTAACAAAAAATCTCCTGTTAAGGAAGCAAATGTTTTAGGTTAGTAAACACATTTAGCAATTTGCATGCAGCATCTGATGGAATTACTCTGAGGCTATGTGCTAGGTCTAGGTCTTCAGATTGTTTCCATTATGTGGAAAAGTAAAATGAGGTTGACTGTCAGGAACAGGAGCTACCGGGAGAGCAGAGAGCTCAAGATTTTCACCACATTCTAAGTGGTGGGGAAGGCAATGTAGCCTCTTTTATGAGTCTAACACTTAATAATAAGCTATTTTTGTACTATTTAGAATGGCATTTTAGGTGTGTGCATTCTGTAATTATATTTCATGAATCAAGTCTACCTTCTAATCTTTGGGTTATATGACCCTATAATTTTAAACAAATTACATTTTAAACATTTATTTATTTTACTTTTTAGTAAATGCATACTAAACTATATAGGTGACAGCCACTATCCCACATCCATTGCTCATGTCATATTTCTTAACGCTCAGAGCAGCCTTATTAGATAACACTGATATTTTTATTTTGTAGAAGCAGACAATGAGATACCAAGAGATGATATAACCTACCTAAGGTCACCCAATGAGGGAACAGAACCAGGATTAGCAGTCAGTAGCCCAAACTTTTCAGCCATCATGATGCATTTAATAATTCATCTCTGTTTCTTCAGTGTAAAAAGTGATTTAAGGAAGATGTTCATGAAAGGCTTGGCATATGCCAGGCGCACTGAAAGTCTTTCAGTCCCTCTTGTCCCCAACACCTGCCTGTGCTTGTATTTCACAGCTTATTCCTGTGTTCAGCTCTAAGATTACCTTGTGTTTCACACAAGCCTACACTTCCTCTGCAAACAGTCTGCTGTGTGGATGCTCAGTAAAGTGATGTGTACAGAACTAATTTGATTTCTCTAAGTGAGAAAAATCTGAAGTATACACCAGATGAATGTATAGGAGTCCTGCAATTGGCCAAACCGCTTAATGAACTCTTAGAAAGTGTCATGTGGTCACAGCTTCTCAGTCTGCTCAGGCCGATCCTCTTCGTCACTGCAATCCCGGCACAGACTGCAGCCTCAGTGCGTGCTTCCTGGAGGCCGTTCACTGAGACGCCCACCCAGGCTTCTGAGAATGAAGATCTATTGTCCTTTTTGTTCAGACATGATCCATGTTAGTACATTTCAGTGATTGCTAGACTTGGTTGGGCCCACTTTTCCTGTGATGAATACTTTCGGATTTTAACCATCTTCCTTTTTTTAATCACAATCTGTCAAGATTTTCATTTAAAGAATGTTTTTCCTTTTTTTTTTTTTTTAGGAACAAATGGAGGTTATGAGCAGAATATATTTATTGAGAGAAAGAAAAGATCCTGCCCGAGAGAGGGACAGGAGGGGGGTCCTGAGTGGGTGGTCCCTCCAAAAAATGTTTTTCAATTTTGGTCATGATTTCCTTTGATAAATTAATCTCCATCCCCATCTCTCTTCTAAGTGGCAACACTGCCAGAAACCTGGGCATTTGAATATTGAATTTGGCTCTATACTTCCGGCTTTCTACATCCGGAAACAAACGAGTTCTGTCGTTGAAGCTAATGACACTTGATTCCTCCTGGAATTTAAATCCTAGTTTCTAGGCTACTTCAAAGATAAATCTGGTCACCATCTGACCAGATAGCTTTTCTTGTGAGTATAAACATCACCCTACATCTACCAATCCTCAGCGTAGAATATGTGGAGGCAGAGGCAGAGTTTCAACCTTGTGAATGTTATTTCTCAGATCAAAATCTTGAAAACTTTGGTAAAATTATCTTTCTGTATTCCTCTTTAAAGTCTCACTTTATCTTGCACACATTAAAGACTTTCCTAGTTTCGGCTCTAAGTAAATGTTTTAGGTTCACCCTTGCCTCTCTCTTCTGTTTCCCAAATGTGGTGAACATCAGATGCCTTTTATTTATTTGCTTAGAAAATCATCAACCACACTTCCGGCAGCTATTAATTCTCATTGGAGCCAGCATCAGCTGAATCTTGCTTAGTCTGTGACTAATTTCAGGATCCTTTTCTTTACCTGACAGGGCAGCTTTAGCATGGAGAGAAAATTTGACTACATTTCTATTTCAATTGACATTTGGTTTTCATTCCAGATATCTGGGTTAAATTTTTCATACATTTAGAGGGCACTGAAATGAAGGTGCTGACAGTCATCGTACATCATAGATTCCCATGGCTCCAGGACAAAGCGGCTTGACTGGAAGGGATATATAATGAATAGGGCCCAGGCCAGACTTCTGGTTCTGTCAGGAACATCTCTGAGGAATAAGGCACGCAACTCCTTAAGGCAGACAGTTGTATTCCTGGACTGTCCTAATTATTACAAATTATCTTTGCTACCATCTTTTACAGCTATCGAACAGTAGCTTTCTTGAACAACACAAAAATGTGTTCATTTTTTAATAGTCTGTCATCCTTCTACACATATGGCAACCAATTCACCCTGCCCAAAGCTTTTGTCCCAGCTATAAGTTAATCTTTAACTATTTCGCTCAGGTCATTTCTTGCAGAATCTTTCCTGAATGTCTTCCTCAGATGGGCATACACTAGTTTACCACCAGAACTCATTTCTTTCTCTAACTTCAGGCAGCTTAGGTACTGTATTCCTGAAACAGCGTTCAGCTGTGTGAGCAATTACTTAGCGATGCATCCAAAAGGAGATGAAATGTTATTTCATTTTGTTACAGAGGAATTGAATGAAATTTCCACTTGGCTCCTAGGGTTTGCCTTTAAATAAAGTACTAGATGAGGAAATAGATAGGACTCCTATTTTTAGTTTGAATGATGATTAAAGATGTCCTAGGCTCTGATGTTTGTATTTTGTTGTGACTCACATTCCAGCTGGAGTATGTGTGACTTACGAAAGGAGGTAGAGGACTGGGGTTGCTCCAATGCTATTGCTTCCTCCCTGGGAAATGGAAAGGCAACACCTATTTTGCTCCACTTTCCCAGCTTACAAGATTTCTAGAGTTCTTCCCAAATATTTGACATTTTAAGAATCAAATAAATTATCCATAGTCACAAAGCCATTTCAGGTAGATTTTCTCTTTTCTTTCCTTTTTGTATTTAGTACAGGTGTACAAGGAGTACAGGGTCTCACTACATAGAGCAGACTCGTAGTGATCCTCCGGTTTACAGTCTCCCAAATAATGGCAATACAGGTGCACACCACCATTCCCAGTCTCACTCCCTGTCTCAGCATGCCTCAGGGGCGGGGCCAGCATGTCAGGTCTGGGGATCAAACCCCTTGCCCCTTGCAGGGGCTTTAATCAACTGAGCCACTTGGCTGGCCGAGATATTCTAATTTGAGCAAAATATTTTTGAGAGAAAAATCACACTATTGGAAATAACTACTTTCTCTATGGCTGAGGATAGTCTGGGGTTCAGATTGGGGACAGATACAGTTTGGCAATTTAAAATCTTAAATATAGGGGCTAGGAGATGGCTTAGTGGAATAAGAAATTCCCTGGCAAGAGCAAGGGCCTGAGTTTAATCCTAGGTTCTGTAAAATAAATAAATAAATAAATACATATAAAAGAAAATTCTCAAATATAACTTACTACTAAATTTAAAAGACAGTCAGCAAAATGTATATTCTATGAACATCAAAATAGCATAATAAGAAACCAAACCAGAAAGCATGTAGAAGTATTAGTATAATTAAAGGAGCAAGATAATGATAACTTGTTTAATTACATTATAGATTTTCCTTTTGAGTCCAGGTTAATTGCCTTGCTAATTAATGCTAAATTTAGTATGTGGTATTCAAATTGAACCAGTTATCCTGTCTTATTGAATCAGAACTACAGTTGACTGCATTTTGGACAGTTCTCCTGGATCCTGGTTTTCTTCTTCTTTTTTTCCCCCGTTATGCAATTCAAGTGAAAGATAAATGAGAGAAGAAAGGAGCAAGTGGTTTCCTGCAGTCCTTCCCTTGGAAGAGTCGCGTAGGATCTGATCCAAGCTGGTGTTATCCCTGGGATTTCTCATTGTCTGAGCACTATGGAGGTTGGAGGTCAGGAAAAGGAGGCCAACTATTAACTTCTTCATCGTAAGCACTAGACTTGCAGGAAGCTTCAAGTGGCTCAGTCTAGTAACTCCACCAGCTCTTGCATAAATGTCTGTGATGCCTCATTCAGAACTGTTGCATGTGGAATATCACCAGTGAACTTGTCATAAGAGCTCTACTGCTTATGAAAGTTGAGGTTTTGTTAGCCAGATGTGGAGACTCACATCTGTAATCTCAGCATTTGAGTGGTTGAGGCAACAGTGTGTCCATGAATTCAAGGCTATCCAGGGCTATGTAATGAGTTCAACGCCAACCAGAGCTGCACGGCAAGACTCCCTCAAAAAACAAGTAGAGGATCTGTAAGCAGTGTGACCTACTTGACTATCTAGATAAACATGCCAAGTGCAAAATGGATATTGAAAAATGAAAGATTCATAAATTTCTAAGGAGAAGAAATTTACAATGAAAATAGTCTTGCTAATTGATAAATCATTTAAAGACTCTTAACTTCAAAACTGAATACTCTAGAAAGCAGAAAATAACCACTCACTCACTAATGCTGTCATAGTTACAATTCTCTTATTATTGAGAGAAATATGGGATATCGAAGGTTCACAGGGGAAACGTTTATTTAACTCACAGACTGTAGAGGTCTTGGTCAGTAGCAGCTGGCTCTGAGGTGGGAAGGGTGACTGAGGAGAAGCATTTCATTCTGGACATAAGATGGCTGCACAAGGACCTGACAAGCCTTTGTCTCATACTGTATCCAGGCTACTGGGACTAGGATGGTGCCAAACCAATCTGTAGGCTGATTTAGTTATCACACTCCCTTAACTTTAGGATCCTTAATCCCTAGAAATGCACTACCAATCAGTCATACACTCTAGATTCAACCACTTCTGAAAAAGCACCACGTATAATTGTATAAGGTTTTGCGGAGACATCTGAACACAAGTCGTAACAAATGGGCATAACTTTAATGACTTTTACTCATTAAATAAAATTGTTTTAAGAGATTTTTCTCTGTTAAACATATAATTAATAATGATGACTAATGTTTCCAAAAACCTAATGGATGACTAACTTCTATATCTTTTCTGTAGTCCTACTATGCAAAAATTAGGAAAACAGGCTTTGGTAGGTTATTCTTATTTTTTTCTGTGTTTTACTTTTCCACGTGTTATAAATCCAAAACAAAACAACCAAAACCAAAACAAAAATCTGGTAAATTAAACCTCAAATCAAACCAACAAATTCCAAAATATAAACTTCCTGATATTTCCACATATCATTTTGTGTAGTATGTTTTTAATTAAAGAAATTGATGGTGGCTGAAATTATTAGTGTAATTTAAATGATTAAAACATAATGATTAAAACATAGCCATTCCCTGGGCCAAGCCCTTTGTATACACTGAATCATTTATTCCTGACAATTGTTTCAAGAGGCAGTTGATTCTATTGCTTTTAATTTATTTCTAATACACAAGTAAAGTTTCTCACTCAAGATTTCATGATTGTAGGGGCTAGATTTGGCTTTATTCTTTACAGTCAGGTTTCAAAGCAGTTTTCCCTCTTTCTCTCCCTTCTTCTTCCTTTCCCTATCCCTCTTCTCTCTCCTTCTCTCCTTCATTCCCTTCCTTCTCCTCTCCTTCTCTCTCTCTCTCCTTCTCTCTCTCTCTCTCTCTCTCTCTCTCACACACACACACACATACAATCATATATTAAATGTATATTTTATTTTTTGTTCATGTGGCTTCTCATAAGTTTTACTCCAATAACTTATATCATCTTTTTATTTTTATTAAGTTCCACAACTTCTGTGACAGTTTACACGTAAAATACACCACCTCGGTGAGTTGCCTGTGCTGCAAAGCTGGGCTTTTGGGAAATGACTACATCATAGGCTCTGTCCTTTCAGTGAGCTTTTCCATAACTGAAGATGCATTTAGCATGTGTAGATTGGCTGCAGGTGACCTGGAAAGGCGTTTTCTTTTTTCAGGTTCCTCCTCTCTTTTGCTCGCTCTGCTTCCTGGTTACTATGGGTTAAGTAAATTTCTTCTACCAAGTATTTCCTGCCATGGAACCATTTCTAAACAAGGTTTAAACCTTCCAAGCCTATGAGCTAAAACAAATCTCTTCTCTTTTATGTTCCAGTTATTAAATAATTTGTCCCTGCAGTGAGAAAGTGATGAAATTTCTTACATGGAAACTAGTACATAGTCATAATAAACTAATAAATAATATCTTTTATTTTCCATATTTCCTCTTCATAAACATAAGATCATCTTTCCTTACACAGGAAAGTCTTGCATAATCATGTTATGAGTGCACAAACATGATAACTAACACTAAGCCAGAATTTATGATCTGAATAGTTTGAAGATTGAAGTTTGTGGTCGAACGGATAAACTTTAAAACATTTTTTGGAGAGAATTAAATGCTGCTTGACTTTAACTTACATGCCTGCCCTTAATTCAAATATTTAGATGTCTTGGTTAGAGAGAGTAAAGGGACAGAAAATAGGAAATAATTTTTCAAATATATTAAAATATTCAAAATTATCACCAGTGAGAAATGATTTTATCTTGTAGATTGTTCAGTGGAGAAGGTGAAGGATCTGGGGATTTTGGCTTAATGATCAGCAGCTACAGTTTTGAGGACCTGTACACTCAATGAAAGGATAAAGAATGGCACAGGAGAGCAAAGGGCAAACAGCCCTGTCACTGGGGATGGGCTTCAGTGAAATATTTGGACACTATGCAACTCTAGACACAAGAGTGACCTTCTAATCTCAAGCATGCTTTATGGACAACCTGCAGCTTTACAACGTTCCACACAGAGTGGAAACCTATGGACTGAACTTTCCCCACCACAGTTATATATTAAACTAAAGGAAGAATGAAATTTTAGGACATTTCCACTTTATGTACCAGAATTTTACTCTAAAAGTCAAAAAATAGAGTATAAACATTCACATAGATCTTTTATTCTTACCTATGTGGATTGTAGAGGTCTGAATTCTCCACCAAGAGTGGTTTAGAGGATTAAAGAACTGTTGGTCTTATTTTTCCCTTTCACCCTTATATGTTCTAGGAACAATGAACAAAATTCAGGTTCACTTTTAAATTCAAATTAATGTCAAAGGGCCAGAGTTCTGGTCTTCATGCTGTTGAACATTTGCTTGAAAATAAAGTGCCAAGGGCATGTTCAGTTTTAATGTAGTTGGTGCTACTTCTGAGCATGAAGACAATTAAGCAAGGCTCATAATGCTATAAATGAAATGGTAACAGACAATTGTCCATATAATGATTCCAAGCCAATTTATTATCATTAGAGGAGAGGAAAAGTCAGTGGTACAATTTAATAAAAAGTATTACTTGATGGCAAACTTACGCTTAATGCTAGTTCATTTATTTTATAACAACTTGCACATTGCTGTTTGTTCAGAAGACAATAGAAGTGTTAATTATGAACATGGAAAGAATTGTGAGAAGATAAAAATGTGGCCCCTAGTGTCATTATTTACCACAGATATTCCCATTTCACTTGGCCACACAGTAACTTCCAGAATTATTGATCTTTGTCACAGAAAATCTCTTGCATCCGTTGGATAAGTGAGAGCAAGTTATTCCTTCAGGAAATAGGAAGAAATCTCATGAAGATTCAATTGTTCTGATTTAACTCATTCACCCCTTTCCTATTGTGGGGCCACACTATGGGTCTTCCTTCCTTTCTGACCCCATTGAGACTTGCTTAAGCTCTCTTGAACCACGCTGATATGTAGACATTCACTATTCGTTCTTGGTTGACTTACCAGTTCTCACAAAATTTTCTACAGTTTTCATGTTGAGATTCAATCTATGGCTTTAACCTAAAGATTTTACATTCTTGTCAATATCTTCTTAATAAGTTTCTAACAGCATAAAAATAGACACTTGGGCTCTTATTTGGTAATAACAATACATTTTCATCTTTGTCAGATTTCAGTCATTTAGCATTTTCTGATGACCTTGCTATAGGATAAATATTTGCAACATCTTCAAATTTGTTAATTGAAATACAACCCAAATGCCATGAAAGTTATAGGTACAACCACTGGGAAATGAGGAAATAGCAAGGATATCATGGATAAGAACAGTGTTCCTATGGTATACCACACATTAGATAACTGTCCAACCATGAGCAGAAATAATACAAAGACAGCAGCCTTCAATCCAGAGGAAAGGCCTTATAAACGTCCAATGAGAGTCGAGCCCAAATGTCCACCCTTTAGAGCTATGAGAAGTGAACCTTCTAACAGATATAAGATACCCAGTCTATTGAAGTGCATAATGGCAGCCTAAACTAATTATAAATGCTTTAATCTTATCCCACATCCTTCCTTTAGTTTAAAATCTTCTGGAGTTTGTCATTACTATTAGCTTCATTAGCATGTCTGAATTCTATGTTTACAATTACAGCATATTCTTGGAAATAAAATGGTCTTAACCATCCAGCAGAAAAGTATAAAAATGAGATACATAAAGTAAAGCCATATTAATATGCTGAGCTGTGAAAGACTCAAGTCAACAACTTCTGCGGATAACCTATTATTATGGACTGCTGGACTGTGTTGGATTGCTTTACTGAATTCACACACCTATAGTATTTAGATGCCAATGGAATACCCATCTCTGACAGGACTAAACAACAAAAGGTAATACAAAGGAAGGTCCATTCTGTATCTGTATATACAGTATAGTTAGGATAGATGTATACCTACTTTCACTTAAATCAATGAGAAGAAAGATTTGTACTAATAGTGTCTGGACAAGATATCCTGTCCATATCTTGTAGTATGGATGACCACTAAGAAGATAACAATGTACAAGGTGTTAACTATTGAAACTGTCCTACTAATTAGTTTTGAAACTTTCTTATTGCTATTTGTTTCTCAAAAAATAAAAAGCTAAACAAAAAAAGGAGATATAAATGAAGGACAATTTTGTATCTGTATATGCAAAATAGTTAGGATAGATATACAGCTACTTTCTCTTGATTCAATGAGAAGAACGATTTATACTAATAATGTTTGGACAGGATATCATGTGTACATCTTGTACTATGAATAACCAACATGAAGACAAAGATATGCAATGTATTAATTATTGAAACTGTCCTATTAATCAGTTTTGAAACTGTCTCAATGTTATTTGTTCCTCAATAATTTTTTTAAAAAGTATCATATGTGAAAAACATGGTTTTCAAAATTAAAGGCAAAGAGGTGTGTAAAGTGTCAAAATATAACTTTATTATTATTGTTAAATCATGTATATATGGATGCATGTATGGATATAGGTATGTATTGTGTGCAGGGTCTCACTACTCAGCTCAGGCTTGTATTGATCCTCCTGGGTCAGCCTATCGAGTTCTGGGATTACAGGAGTGTACCACCATAGCTGGCTCAGCAACCTAGGGGCTGACGCAGCATGTGCTGGCTGGGATTGAACCTGGACCCTTGCACTTGTCTAGGCAGGCTTTTAGACTGCTGAGTTATCTCCCTGGCCCCTAATCAATTTTTATTATTTCAAAAACAATCTATGACACATATGTGATATAAACAATATAACATCTTAGACCATTTATCAAAATAATCTTTAGGGGTGGGAAAATGGCTCAGTGGAATAAGTACTTCTCTGGCAAGCAGAAGGGCCTGAGTTCAATCCCCAGTTCCAACAACAACAAAAAGAAACGCCTTAAAAATATATTTTCTATGTAAGTACTGAAAACAGAAAAAAATGAAAAGGGGAATCAAGAGATTGGTGCAGGAATGAGGCATGGATGCAAAAAAGGATTAAAAAATTAAATGAGTTGTGCCCATGTACCCACTTCCCACAATGAATGTGAACAACATGCATTACAAACATATACTAATGAATTTAATTTATTTTTAACAAAACTTACTTGTGTTATTTAGACATCGGATCACAGACACCCTTCTCTGGTGAAATTTTCTGATTCGATTCGTAACCAAGTCAGTTTATTAGCAGAATCATGGAAAGAATTAAGTTCATGAATTGAAGGAACCACTGCAAATTGAAAAAAAAATAGATAAATATTTAATATTTTTTCTGTAGTTTATTTCTATTTTGATTTGCAGCTAAAATCAGATATTTTTGTATTTTCTTCATGATATCAGTGTCGTTTCTGGAACACTTTTGCATATGCCATATGAAATTAATGATTAATTTGTTTTATGTAGGTATGACACATATTAATTTACTGTATAATAGGAAAATTCTGTGCACATGTAAAGCAGATGTCTCTAAATATATTTAGACTCTGTAAAGTAGCATTTGATCAATAGTTCATTTATTAGATGAAGTATGTTTCCAGGGATATTTGAAGTTTGTGACATCTCAAATGGTCATATTTATTGTGTCTGACCAAGCAGTAGTACAGCTCAAAATTTGTTTTACAACTGTTCTATAATGGACCATTATTAACTGGGAAATCATAATACTATTCATTTTTATAAAAGTAAAGCTTAAAAATGTTTAAATCAATCTTCAAATATACAGTTTAGGTATACATCTCAGGCTATTACGTTGACTTTTAGAAATAAAAGAGAATATGCAAGCTCTTTCACCTGTGGTGAATTTCTAAAGAAATCTGCCTTACTAGAATATAGTGGAAAATGCCTAAGTGTAACTACTTTCAAATCACTTACATTAATAAAAGGGACAACTGAAATTCAGTAACAATCATTGAATGCTTTTGAAAATAAGTATTCAAGTAGTTGGTTAGGTTTTAATATAAAATAAAATTTCTTAATAGTTTTCTTGATTTTCTAATGGTGTTCTTTTCCTCTTGCTTGACATGAACATAAAAAGGTTTTATCAGATTGAAAATTCTGCCAAAATTTTCCACTATATAAATGTCCTTACACTTGAGTGTGTGGCAGGTAAAATGCACATCTCAGTCATCAAACAAACCTGCAACTGTATGTATGTGAATTCTAGATGCATTTCCTGTGCAGTTCTTATCGTGGATTGCTTCACAGGGCTGCATATAGTGCAGTGGCAAATAATGGCAAATACTGAAATTAATGGATTCAAATGAGAGTCTTTTCGAAGTTCTTAAATGTGACTTATTGGCATAGATCAAAGATACTACCCATCGGATTCAAGTCAGTTTAATTTGGCTAAAATTAATTTTCAACATTTAAGAAGACACTTGTGTTATGAGCATGTTATGATCATCCTACATATAAATTTCTCCATCACATAACAAACATTTCTGTGGATGGAATTCTCAGGTGTGTCCTGTGGGTTTTGTCCTAGTTCTTAATTGCACTAAATATTTGTATTTTCAATATTATTGCAATACATACATATCTTGTGTTAATTTGGTACCCATTTTTTGTTTTGTTTTACACAGAATTATTTTTAGAATAGTCTTCAGCAAGTACTTTAGATTTCAGATTTTAAAAACAACACATTTAAACTAGCATTTCTTTTTTGTCACTTTAAAACTAAACTGTAGTGTATTTTGTTTAGCTTGTTAAATTGCTTTTCATGTAAGCACTGCTTGTAACAGTCATCTTATTTAGCATGAATCGCTTATAACATTAACTTGTGTGCTTTGAAATAGACATTTTGTTTGCATATTAAAAAAAAGAGAATTATTTTTCACTTCCAAACTATAAATACAATTTTGACACATTTTTAAATGGGAGACCTATAACATGGAAGTCTAAGTTTTTGACTTTAGATAATGACGCACATAAGAAACTATTTTCCTTCCCCCTTAAATCTTTTACAAAAGCGAAAAGCCCTCAATGAGAAACTATAACTGACAGAGTCCTGTTAAGGAGACAGAAAGCAGAACTCTGTGCACTATGATATTTCACAGATTAGAATTGGTAGGTGTCTCTAGGAACTTGGTGCTACTCACAGATATTTCCTCCTCAAAGGAGAACAGTGCATATATGATTCTTTTCCAGCATTTTCTCTTTGTATTTATTTATTTATTTATTTATTATTTTATTGAAGAATAAATATGAATGGGACAGTTTTAAGACAAATTAACAGTACAGATTCAATAAATAAATGTATTGCAAACTGTTTTCATATTGTTGTGGTATCATTCAAGGTACATACATGATATTATACTTACAGACATTATTATAGTAGATGTTTCTTATCAGTAAGTTAAGAGAGTGTAGCTGTTTACGTATCTTATTTCTTATACATGAATTATATCAAAGATTCAATAGTTAACACTTTCTACCTTGTTATTTTCCTAGTGGCTGTCCATAGCACTAGAAGCCACCATAATATCCTGGCCAACCACCATTAGTGCAAATCTTGCCTCTCATTGAATTTTGTAGAAGCACGGCATATCTATCCCAACTGTACTGTCCATATACACACACATCATAATTCTTCCTTTCTATACCCCTTCCTTTGTCTACACCTATCAAAGATGGGCATTCCATTGTCATTCAACCTTTTCAGGTGGCTGAACTTGATGACACAATTCAACACAGTTCAGCATTCCACAACAATATTGAGTTATCTGAAGAAATTGTCGACCATAGCCATTTACTGCTCAACTTATAATTATGGCCCCGCGCTGTATACCTCATTTTCATACTTTTCTGCTGGATGGTCAAAACCTAGAAAGAGCAAGACCTATATACCAAAACATGTACGTTTTGTTTCTGATGAGGTCAGTGAAGTCCTCTCAGGGTTTATCTTGTAATCCTGTACCTTGTTCTGTGATCCTTTCTCTGTGTCATCCATGTGGATGAGTCACTGCCAATTCTTGACCAGTTTGCTCTATGGGAGAGCCTGAGAGGAAGTTTTCTCTCCATGTGACTATCCCCAGGCACACTATAGAACTTCAATCTCTTTCTTCTGTGGCTTCATAATCTCCTTGTTCAGAAACTTTGGTGCTCAACTGAGTTTCATGATGTTACAGTACAGGTTCTCCTATGTCCTGAGACCTTGCTAACCGTGAAAGGCTAGGACCAAAAAGTTGGCTCTCCTTGAGGCTCTTCTATTTCTCCTATTTTGATCTGTGAACTTAGGTTGTTAACCATCCAGAAGAAAAGCTGATTAGTACCCTGCAGCATATGCTTTCACTTTGCCCTGTCTGACTCAATTGTTTTCAGTTGTTGTTGTACATTTCTACTTGTATTTCTTCTTTTCACTTCTTATACTAGGCAAACTATATGATATTTACACATATGTGTCTGGTTTATTTCACTTATGAGTATATGTTCAAGTGGCATCCACTTCCATATAAATGCTTCAAGCTTATCATTCTTAATAGCTGAGTAATACTCCATTATATAAAAAAAAAACACATCTTTTTCAACCATTCTTCATGGGGTAGACATCATAGTTGTTTCCAAGATTTGGCTATCACAAATTGTGCTGCTATAAACATAGGTACACATATATCACTATGATATAATGTTTTCAGTTCTTCTGGGAAAATTCCCAGTAGGGGGATACCCGGCTTGAATGGGATTTCCAGTCCTACTCTTTTGAGGTATCTCCACACTGAATTCCACAATGGTTGTACCAGTCTACATTCCCACCAGCAGTGGAGAAGTGTTCCCTTTTCCCTACAACCTCTCCAACATTTGTTGTTAGTTGATTTCCTTATGATAGCCATTCTTTCTGGAGTGAGATGTTATCTCAGTGTTGTTTTTATTTGCATTTCACGGATGGCTAGTGATGTGGAGCATTTTTTCATATGTTTACTTGCTTCTTTAATTATGTCCTCTGAGAAGTGTATATTATTTGGAATCACAAATGACCTAGAATAGCAAAGGCAATATTGGCCAATAAAGACAAGGCAGGAGGCATCACAATTCCTGATTTGAAATTATACTATAAAGCCACTGTGATAAAATCAACATGGTATTGTCAGTGCAATAGACCTAATGATCAATGGAATAGATTAGAAGTTGCAGAAGCATCTACAAACACACTCAGCCATCTGATCCTTGACAAAGGGGCCAAACAAGCTTACTGGAAGAAAGATAGCCTCTTAAACAAATGGTGCTGGAAAACATGCCTTTCTACCTGCCGAAAACTAAAACTTGACCCAGCTCTATCACCATGCACTAAGGTAAAGTCAACATGGATTAAAGATCTAAACATTAAAACAGAAACACTCGATCTCCTAGAAGAGAAAATAGGAGGAACTCTTGAAGACATAGGGGTAGGTAAAGAGTTCAATGTATGTAAAATATACATTTGCACGGAAACACTTGAAAGAATCAACAACTGGGATCAACTCTTCTTAAGGAGTTTGTGCACGTCAAATGAAATTGTCAACAAAGTGAAAAGACAACCACAAATTTTGAAAAAAATCTTAACTAATAAGCAATCAGACAAAGGTCTGCTGTTTGGAATATAAAAAGAACTAATATATAATAGGGCCCTCAAATTTAAAGACCCAATTCAGAAATGGGCATCTGAGATGCATATATGATTTTACAACAATCTCCTAGAAATGAGTGATGGAAAGGAATTATCCGATCCTTATGAAAACGAAGCTGAAGAGCTTTGGCTACATACTTTGGAATTTCTCATCTGAATAATTATGGGGAAGAGGACATTTTTCATATAACTTTTTTGTCAATTTTTATTTCTGCATTGGATGATGAACAGTTATTACATGAACTAACATTATGTAAAAGAGTCCTTGAACTCTCAGCCAACAAGATATAGTTTTCTGCTCATACTAATTTTTCTTTTGGAATTTCATTTATTTTATATAATTATGAATTAAAAGGAAGCATTAGATGAAAATAAATGCACTAATTAATTCTCCAGTAGTAGAAAAGACTTCAATTAACTTTGACTCTGAGATGATCTTTTTCATCTTCATTTCTGAAGCAATCTTGACTATATTAGATTTAAAGTTGATGAGATTTCACAAGGATGGTGCGAAAATCCATTCTAAACTCAATGCTGTTAGTATAGGGATCAGAGCCTTCCAGGAGACTTTATATAGCTGGTCTTTTTTTTTTTTTTTTCTTCTATCATCAAACTCTCAGTGTGCAACAGCTACACACACGGCAGCAGCATGTTTGTCCTTGCAGTTAGAGGCACTGGGCATTTCAGCGTACTACAGGCACAGAGTAATCTACTGTTTCATTATTTTACTCTTGAGACACATAACGGTTATATTCCTCATAAGGAATTTGTACCTGTACATATTCCTTGATTCTTGTTTTTTCTTCCATTGCTCTCCTCTCCCTGAAACCCTTTTTCTCTCTTTTATTTAAAAGTTTTGTTCCAATATTTTTCTTCTAATTTCTTGTCCTTTGATTTCTTCCCTCCAGGCCCTCCCTATTCTTTTTCCCACTTGAACATATTGTTCTTACTTTCCATTGTACATTATATATTTTTGTCCTCATTTACCCGTTTGGTTTCTCACACTAGAGAAACAATATGATATTTAAACATGTGTCCAATTTATTTCTCTTAAAAGTATGGCCTCAAGGTGCATCCACTTACCAACAAATACCTCAAAGAATCAGCAGCTGGGACCTTGTCACATTTAAATGCTGTTGCAAAGCATAAGAAATCACCATTAATGTGAAGAAACAAAGCATAAAATGGAAAAAATACCCGCAATTCGTATGACAGAAGACTATTATCTGGAACACGTGAAGAACTCAAAGAATCATACTTCCCAATTTAAAGATATAATTCAAAATTGGGCATCTGAAGTGAATAGATAGTTCCAAGGTAAAGAAATACTGACAGCAAATAAGTGCATGGCAGAGTAATGTATTAGTGGTGCTTTGCATATGAACTGCTGGTCATAATGGAATGATATTACTAAAAACAATGGGTGGCAATTCAGCTAATCATTGCTACCTTTCCATTTTCCTATCTAATAAGCTCAGGCTGTGTCAGCTCAACCTTTGATTTGATAAGCATAACACACATTTGTAAGGACTGTAAATGCAGAAATTCTTCAGAATTCAGAATAAAAATTTAAATTCAGAGTGATGCCAAGTTCCGCGAGTCATCTACCGCCACCATTGCGAGAGTGTTCCTTCCAACCTAGACAGAGTTAACCATTTTCCATCTCCGTTTCCTCAGCACTTTGCTCAGGCATTGTCTTATTAGTAATACAATATAATTAATTATCTAGGCACAAATCATCTTCAACATAATATGAGTTATGCAAAGAGCACTCTCGTTTGGAGAACTGTCTCCTAATATCTAGCATGGCCAGGAGCATAAGTGCGCAAACAGATTCAAAATGAAGGTAGGTTGGAAGATAATTTTCTTCTTACTATTGCTTCACTTTCTCTCATTGAGATAAATTAGCTGATGAGAGATTGTTGCTTTTTAAAGAGGAAATAGCTCTGACAGATTTTCTTACCTCCGCATACTGCATGAAAGAAAGTTAAAAAAAAAAAGAAAAAATTCAAATCCAATCAACATAATCCTTTCACATGGAGATTTTAAGATATTCCACATAAAATAAACCTAAAGTAACTTCTCTTTAGTGAATTAATGTCCTATTAAGAAATACAACAAAATTGGTGTGTTAGATTGATATTAGAAAGTGAAAATATTAAGAAGGAATGAAAATTACTAATAAGTTTATTATGTAATAGAGAAAAATATTTCAAGTGTGTTTCACTCCTGTCTTTTTGAATCGTGACTCAGTCACTTAGATATTAATTGTAAGTCTGTATTCACTTATTTTTACTTTACTGAAGAAGTGTGTATTAAAATTTTCATTTGTATTTTGATTGAATCATTTGTTTTATCGAACTTATATTTTTCTTTTCTTATATACACACTCCAGATATTAATCCTCTAAAAGGAAAGGCAGTCCTAACTGGCAATCTTTTTTTCTTATATATGTTATTTCTTCACTCTGTTGATCATTCTCTTTGTTGTGTAGATGCTTTGCAATTTAACAATGTTCCATTCATTGATTCTTGGTAATATTTCTTGTGCTATCAGAGCTTGGGACATCTTTGTCTGCAACTATGAATTTGTGTTTCCTTTATGTTTCTTTCCAGTCGTTTGGAGCTTTCCTTCTGTATACATCTAGATTTTTAATCACTTTAGAACTTATTTTAGAATAACATAATAAATATAGTATAATTTTGTTCTTTTGTATATGGATAGTGAATTTTCCTAGCACTTTCTGCTAATGAGGGTATCTTTTATGGAGTAGGTTTTGGCCTCCTTGTCAAAAATCTCATGGCATCAGGATGTTGCTTTGCTGCCTATTCTATCCCATTGTTTTAAATGTCTCTTTCTTCCTTCCTTCCTTCCTTCCTTCCTTCCTTCCTTCCTTCCTTCCTTCCTTCCTTCCTTCCTTTCTTTCTTTCTTTCTTTCTTTCTTTCTTTCTTTCTTTCTTTCTTTCTTTCTTTCTTTCTTTCTTTCTGTATTCAGTGCAGGGTCTACAGAGCCTCACTACACAGATCAGACTTGTAGTGATCCTGTTCTTCAGCTTCCCAAGTCTTAGTCACTGGCTCAGCACACCCTGGGTGCTGAGCCAGCATTATGTCTGGGTATCTGGCCCCTGTGTCTGCCTAAGCAGGTGCTTTAATCTCCTGAGCTGTCTGACCATCATTAAATGTCACTTTCTTGTGACTATGACGATGCTTTTCTGTGACTGTATAGTCTAACTTGAAATCTGGTCTTTAGTTACTTCTTACTTTGCTCCTTTTGCTTACTGCTTACATTTGTTTTGGCTGTTCTGAGTCTTTTCTGATTCTATATATCTGTAGCCTTTAGGGAAATTACAGTTTAAAATAAAACCTGAAATTTTATCTTACTCTAATCAGAATGTCCAACATCAAGAGCATGCAGCAGAACAATGGAAAGCAAGGTTGTAGTTAAGCGTAAAGGGCCACACTAACATGGTAACCATATGGAGATTCTTCAAAAACCCCAAGTAGAAAGTCCTTTTGGCCCAGCTGTGCCTCTCCAGGCATATTTCTCAAAGACTTAAAGACATTGTACTGTATGACAAATGCACACAAAAGATTGTAGCAGTGTATCTCACAGCGGTGGAGGTGGGAACAGGTCAGATGCTCCTCAAAGGCTGAGTGGATTTCAAAATGAATCAGTGAGTCTGGTGCATGCACTATTCAAAAAATGTTCTTTCATTTGCAAACAAAGGGACAAAGATTATAATAATGTTATGTGAAGTTAAGCATTCACAGGAAGTTAAATATTACATTGTTTCTTTTATATAATAACCAAAAAATAAACTAAGAAATAAAATAAAAGAGAACTTGTAAGAAACAGGGTCTTACCTTGCTGAGAAGGGAATGAAGAGAAAAGGGAGAGGAAGGAGAAGGTAGTAGAAAAGGCAAAGAGATTTATATGATAAAATATTCAACATACAATACATACAAATGCTTGCAAATTAATGTAACTCTTATATATCACAATTATTCACTAATAAAGAACATCACATTGATGAATTGTAGTCCTATGACACTAGCACTACAAAAGAAGGGCTAGAGATGAAAAGTATGGAATAATTCAGTTAATTTTGATAAAATGATTATTATACAATAAAATGACAATGATAATGTCCAAGCTAATAACTAAGAAAATAAATGAAAAATATTGTAAAGATCATGTCAAAAAACTAAAAATTTAGGACCAGAGAGATAGCTCTTATATACCTGCTTAGGCAAGCCAGGGACTGGGGTTTGATTCTTGGTGCCACATGCTGAGACATCCAACCCCTAGGGCATGCTGAGCCTCTGAGAGTCAAGGCTTGGTGGTGTGCACCTTTTTTTTTGGTTTTGGCAGAACTGGTGTTTGAACTCAGGTTGTTGCACTTGGCAGGGAAGTGCTTATTCACTGAGCTATCTCCCTAGCCCCATGACATACATGCACATTTAATCCCAGGTCTGGAGAGGTTGAAAATATGAAAATCACTATGAGTTGGAGCTGCACAGAGATGCCCTGTACCAAATGGATAAAAAACACCAAAATTTATTATTGTAAATAACATATTAAACATAAAAAGATAGTAATGATGGAATAACTAGAGAAAGATGAATACAAATTAAAAAATTATGGAAATACTCAAATGGCAGACATAAATATTTTTTATTTTTATTATTTTATTTTATTGAACTACAAATGTCAATCAGACAGTTTAAAGACACCTTAACAATACACATTTGATAAATTAATACATTGTAAACTGTTTTCATAATGTATTGGTATTGGACAAGGTGCATACATGATATTATATTTACAGATATTACTTTAGCACATATTTCTTATCAGTGAATTAAGAGTGCAGTTGCTTACTTACCTTTTTTTTATACCTGAATTACATCAAAAACTCAATAATTAATTTCCTAGTGGATGACCATAGTACTAGAAGCTGACATAATATCCTGTCCAACCACCATTAGTGCAGATCTTGCCTCTTATTGAATTTTGTAGAAGCACGGCATATCTATCCCAACTGTACTGTCCATATACACACACATCATAATTCTTCCTTTCTATACCCCTTCCTTTGTCTACACCTTTCAAAGATGGGCACACCATTGTCATTCAACTAACTTAGGTGCTTGAACTCGACACCACAATCCAACACAGTCCAGCATTCTACAACGATAGGTAAGTTATTCAAAGAAGTTGTCGATCATAGCCATTTACCGCTCAGCTTAATATTATGGCCCCACGATGTATACTTCATTTTTATACTTTTCTGCTGGATAGTTAAGACCTAGATAGATCAAGACTTATATACCAACACATGAACTTTATATTTCCTATGTGGCTAGTGAAGTCCTCTCAGGGTTTATCTTGTAGTCCTATACATTATTCTGTAGTTCCTTTGCTGTGGCATCCATGTGGATGAGTCACGGCCAATGCTTGACCAGTTTCCTCTCTGTGAGAGCTTGAGAGAAAGTTTACTCTTCATGTGACTCTCCCCAGGCACACTATAGAACTTCAGTCTTTTTCCTCCGTGGCTCCATAATCTCCTTGTTCAGAAAATTTGGAGGTCACCTGAGTCTCATGATATTGCAGTACAGGTTCTCCTATGTCCTGAGTCTTCACTGACCTTGAAAAGCTAGGGCCAAAATGTTGACAGGCCCTGTGGCTCTTCTATTTCTCCAACTCTGACTTGTGAACTTAGGTTGTTAACCATCCAGAAGAAAAGCTGATTAGTATCCTGCAGCATATGCCATTCACTTTGCCTTATCTGGCTCAACTGATTTTAGTTGTACGTTTCTTTTTGTATTTCTGCCTTTCGCTTGTTATACTAGGGAGACTATACGATATTTACACATGTGTGTCTGGTTTATTTCACTTATGAGTATATGTTCAAGTGGCATCCACTTCAGTATAAATGCTTCAAACTTATCATCCTTAATAGCTGAGTAATACTGCATTATATAGAAATACCACATCTTTTTCAACCATTCCTCATGTGATGGAAACCTTGGTTGTTTCCAAGATTTTGCTATCACACATTGTGCTGCTATAAACATAGGTACACATATATCTCTTTGATACAATGTTTCCAGATCCTTTGGGAAAATTCTCAGTAGGGGGATAGCCAGCTTGAATGGGATTTCTTGTCCTAGTCCTTTGAGAAGTCTCCACCTTGACCTAAAAAATGGTTGTATCAGTCAACATTCCCACCAGCAATGGAGAAGTGTTCCCTTTTCCCCACAGCCTCTCCAACATTTGTTGTTGGCTGAATTCTTTTTGATAGCCATTCTTTCTAGAGTGAGACAGTATCTCAGTGTTGTTTTTATTTGCATTTCACGGATGGCTAGCGATGTGGAGCATTTTTTCATATATTTATTTGCTTCTTTAATTTCGTCCTCTGAGAAGTGTGTATTCATCTCAGATGCCCATTTCTGAATTGGGTCTTTAAATTTGAGGGCCCTGTTATATCTTAGTTCTTCTGGACAGCAGACCTTTGTCTGATTGCTTATTAAGATTTTTTTCAAAATTTGTGATTGTCTTTTTACCCTGTTGACAATTTCTCTTAACATGCAGAAACTCCTCAAGAAGAGTTGATCCCAGTTATTGATTCTTTCAAGTGTTTCCCATGCAAATGTATGCTTTACAGAGATTGAACTCTTTAGCTACCCCTATGTCTTCAAGTGTTCCTCCTACTTTCTCTTCTAGGAGATCGAGTGTTTCTGTTGTAATGTTTAGATCTTTAATCCATTTTCCCTTTAACTTGTTGCATGGTGATAGAGCTGGGTCAAGTTTTAGTTTTCGGCATGTAGAAAGCCATGTTTTCCAGCACCATTTGTTAAAGAGGCTATCTTTCTCCCAGTGAGCTTGTGTAGCACCTTTGTTGAAGAAAAGATGGCTGAGTGTTTTTGTAGATGCCTCTGCCTCTTCTAATCTATTCCACTGATCCTCAGGTCTATTTTGTTGCCAATACCATGTTATTTTATCACAGTGGCTTTGTAGTATAATTTCAAATCAGGAATTGTGATGCCTCCTGCCTTGTCTTTATTGGCCAATATTGCCTTTGCTATTCTAGGTCGTTTGTGGTTCCAAATAAATTTTAGGATTGATTTCGCTATGTCTGGGAGGTATGTTGGTGGCAGTTTGATAGGGATTGCATTAAATCTGTACAGCAATTTTGGGAGTATGGCCATCTTCACGATGTTAGTTTTTCCTATCCAGGAGCATGGAATATCTTTCTATTTTCTGAAATCCTCTAAAATCTCTTTTCTTAGGGTGTTGTAATTTTCCGTGAAAAGACCTTTGACTTCCTTGGTTAAGTGAATCCCAAGGTATTTCATTTTCCGTGGTGCTATTGTAAAAGCAATTGTTTCTATTGTTTTCCTTTCAGTGTGCTTGTTATCTGTGTAGAGGAATGCTATTGACTTTTGAGTATTGATTTTGTATCTTGCTATGCTACTGAATTTCCCTATCAGTGCTAGTAATTTTTTGGTGGAATTTTTGGGGTCTTCCAAGTAAAGTATCAGGTCGTCTGCAAATAGTGATAATTTAACTTCTTCTTTACCTATTCTTACTCCATTTATTTCTCCCTCTTTTCTAATGGCTGTTGCTAAGGATTCCAAGACTATATTAAATAGGAGGGGCAATAGAGGACATCCTTGTCTTGTACCTGATGTAAGAGTAAAAGATTTCAGTTTTTCCCCATTTAGGATTATATGAGCTTTTGGGTTGTCATAGATGGCTTTTATCAAGTTAAGATAGAGTTCGTCTATGCCAATTTTCTGTAGGACTTTGAACTTGAATGAGTGTTGGACTTTCTCAAAGGCTTTCTCTGCATCAATTGAGATGATCATATGGTTTTTAGATTTCAGTCTATTAATATAGTGTATTACATTTATAGATTTTCGAATATTGAACCATCCTTGCATCTCTGCGATGAATCCTACTTGCTCATGGTGTGTGATCTTCTTAATGATTTGCTGTATTCCATTTGCCAGGATTTTGTTGAGTATTTTTGCATCTATGTTCATGAGGGAGATTGACCTGTAGATCTTCTTTTTGGTTGTGTCTTTCCCTGATTTTGGAATGAGTATTATATTTGCCTCCAGAAATGATTTTGGGAGGACTTTTTCCTATTCACCCTCATGGAAGAGTTGGTGGAGTGTGGGGATTATATCTTCTATAAATTTCTTGTAGAATTCAGCTCTGAATCCATCAGGACCTGGACTGTTCTTTGTCCGTAGGCTTTTTATTACATTTCGTATTTTGTTGGCTGTTATCGGCTTATTGAGAGTTGTTATATCTTCTTGATTCCGTTTTGGTAATTTGTACCTTTCAAGGAATATGTCCATTTCTTCTATGTCTTCTATTCTGTGTGCGTAAAGATTCTTGAAGTAACTATTGATAATCTGAATTTCCACTGGTTCTATGGTGATTTCACCCTTTTCATTCCTTATCGATTGTACTTGAATTTTCTTTTGCCTCTTTTTGTTAAGGTTCGCAAGAGGCTTATCAACTTTATTTAGTCTTTCAAGAACCTACTTTTTGATTTGTGGATTCTTTGAATTGTTTTTTTCATCTCAATTGAGTTAATATCTGCTCTAGTCTTTATGATTTCTTCCCGTCTTTGTGCTTTAGGTTTTGTTTGCTCTTCTTTTTCTAGTTGTTGGAGGTGCAACATTAAGGTGCTAATTTGTTTCCTTTCTGTTTTCCTAATGTGTGAGTTCATAGCTATTTTTTTTCCTCTAAGAACTGTTTTAATCGTACCCCATAAATTCCGGTAAGTTGTACTTGAATTTTCATTGAATTGTAGATATTGTTGAATTTCTTCTGCAATCCATTGATTGCTGAGTAGGGTGTTGTTTAGTTTACATGAATTTAGTGGTTTTTTCTGGTTTCTTTTTTCATTTATTTCCAATTTCATGGCATTGTGGTCAGATAGTATGCCTGGGATAATTTCTATTTTCTTGCATATACTTTCACATGACCTCTGTAGTAGTGTGTGGTCTGTTTTGGAAAATGACCCATGTGCAGCAGAAAAAAATGTGTATTCAGCTGTGGTTGAGTGGAACATTTTGTATATGTCCACCAGGTCCATTTGTTCCAAGCTCTGGTTCAGTTCTGCTACTTCCTTGCTAATTTTTTGTCTGGTTGACCTATCTTTTTTAAGATAAGGGTGTGTGAAGATCTCCTGTTAAGATTGTGTTCTTAGACATTAAGGTTTTCATGTGCCTTAAGATTTGTCTTACATAGTTGGGTGCTCCTGTGTTTGGTGCATAGATATTTATGAGTGTTACTTCTTGCTCTTGAATTTTTCCCCTGTCCAATATATAGTGGCCTTCTTTGTGTTGTTTGATCCTTCTTGGTTTGAAGTTGAGACTGTCTGAGAACAGAATTGCTACTCCTGCTTTTTTCGGAGGTGCTGGGGCATGCAGTATTGTTTTCCATCCTTTGACTTTGAGCCTATGAATGTCTTTTTGTATTAAGTGTGTTTCTTGTATACAGCATATTGTTGGATTTTCTTTCCTAATCCACTGTGCCAGTCTATTTCTCTTAATTGGAGAATTGAGTCCATTTACATTGATGGTTATAATCGAAATATGCTGACTTATGTTTTTCATGATATTTACTTGGTATTGTTTACTCCTTTGTACCCTGTGTTTAATTGACTGTCCTGTTTAGTGGGTTCCTTCCATTCTCATTTGTGGAGTTCTGATCATTGTGGCCTCTCTCTAGGACATCTTTCAGCAGCCTGTGAAGGGATGGCCTTGTCATCATGAAATATTTTAGTTGTTCTTTTGTCATAGAAGTATGTCACTTCTCCATCAAACTTGAAAGAGATTTTGCTGGGTATAATAGTCTGGGCTGAAATTTGTTTTCGTGTAGGATTTGAAGAACTCTGCTCCATGCTCTCCTTGACTTCATTGGTTGTGTAGAGAAGTCGGCTGTAATTCTGATGGGTTTTCCTTTGAATGTGAGCTCCTTCTTCTCTCTAGCAGCTTTAAGTATATTATTTTTGTGTTGAATTTCTGGGACCTTTACTATTATATGTTTTCATGTGTTTCCACTTGGGTTGAGGTTATTTGATGTTCTGTATGCTTCGGTGACCTGAATGTTGGATTGTTTCCTCATATTTGGGAGGTTTTCTGTGATTATTTCTCCCCAAATTCTTTTTATGTCATTTGTATTGACTCCTTCATTCTTGTTGATACCAATTATTCTCACATTGTTCATCCTGGTGTCATGTTGCAGGTGGTGGATTATTTTTTCCTGCATTCTTGTTGTTTTTAAGCGATCCTTTTTCACATTTTCACTAGCTGCTCCAGCATCTTCAACATCTGAAACTGTCTTCGCTCTCACTCATATGGTTTTGTAGAATCGTGATTGCTATTTTTAGTTCTTCTATATCTCTTTGCCTGTGTTTCCTGTGTTCTATTTCTTTTCTGTATTGCTCATCCAAGGAATCCATCATACTTCTGGTACCCTCAATTTTTTTTATCCATGTCTTCTTTAGAGGTAGTTATTAATTCTTTTTCTGTTGTGTTTCTTCCAAGTTGCATTTCCTCTGTGTATTTCTGGACTTGTTTCGGTGTATCAGATCCTATGATTTCAAAAAGTTATTTTTTGATTTCAGAACTTATTTCTGCTTTGAATTCCTCATGATCTTTCTGCTGTTGTTTCTTTGCTTCAGATGCTGTTAATTCATATATATCAGCTGCAATAGTGCTCTCTACACTTGCTCTGGGTAAGCATAGTTTTTCCACCCAATGTTTCTGGAAATCATTCTTTATTTCAGATACTATGTATTCAAATATTTCTTTTTAATTTGGGGAATTAACTTCTCGTTTTATTTCATCTATAGCTTTCTGCTGTTGTTCCTTTGGTGCTGTACTGTTAGTTCGTTTATTGCAGCTGAGCTAGTGTCTTCTGCCCTTCCTGATGTACTCAAGGTCTGGCATTGCATTTTTCCCCTTCTCTTTGTCATTTTGTATAGCAGTGACCTTTGACCTTTGGTGTAGAGCTTTGGTGCAGCAATAACCTTAGCTTTTTATGAGGTTCAGGTGCCAGTCTATTAAGTTTGAGATTTTCCAGATATGCCTATTCTGAATCTAGCTGTTATGTTCAGTTCCTTTATTGCTGCAGCTCCTTTGGTTCCCCTCTGTTGGTTCCCAGGGTCAGCCCTCCTGTGTCAGGCAGGTCATTCCCCAGGTGGCCAGGCCTGAACTTTGGTGGGTCTTCTGGGCTCACAATATTATCTTACCCACTGAGTAGGCTGTATTGGGTTGGCCAGCCTGTGTTGTGTCTGGGTCTACAGGCCGTAACCTGAGAAGGCTGGGAAAGGTCCCTCTGGTGCAAGGGGCCTGGAGCCCTGACTCACAAGCCAGGCTGTGCTGGCTTTCGGTCTGTGGCATGGGACAGAGGATTGCGGAGAAATGTTCCTCTGGCGTGGCAGGCTTGGAGTTCTCACTCCAGGCCAACCTGTACTGTGTCTTGCTGTGGGTTGGGACGGGTAATCACCTGGAAATGTTTCTCTGGCATGGTGTGCCTGGAGCTCTCCCTGGGCCATTGGGGGTAATGGGGCAGGGAATTCCTGGGAAATGTCTCTCAGGCAAGGCAGGCCTTGAGTTCTACACTCACTGAACTTTGCTGCCCAGAGAGTCACAGGATAGGAAAAATGGGCCTGAAGATATGACTCCGTGGATAAGGGACTGACATTAACAAACTGACAGGAAGAGAACAATATAAGGAAATCATTTAAATAATTGTACATTAATCAGTTAGCTAAATTAGGAAAAAATGGGAAATACTCAGTGCAAAAACAAAACCCTGTTTCTGTGAAGAAACAGGTAAGAAAAACAAATCTGTTTTAAGTAAAAAGGTTGAATTAATAACAAAAAATCACTTTTCACATAGAAAATTACCAGTCAAGATGGCTTTATTGGTGAATTCTATTATGATATTTCTAAATTTACGAAGAAAAAACAGAGAGCATTTTCCAAATCATTTTTTGAGATCACTAGTTTCTCCATATTAAAAGCAGGCAAAGAAAGAAGAAAAATTATTATTGGTAGATGGTGGTTTAGCTTTTGCTGAATACGATATTGCCAAAATCAGTTTAGCAATATGTGAAATAATTGTATAGTGTGACATAAAGGGAAGCCGAATTTAATTTATCCCTCAGTACAAACTAGTTCAACACATATAATCAATCAACTCTCCAAAAATATATTAACAAGTAATGAAGAAAAATTCATATGACATATATACACAGAAAACACCTTTGGCAAATATTTTATACTAATTCACATGAAAAACTCAACAAGCTACGAATAAAACTAAACTAACTGTCTGAGCTTCATAAGTCTAACATCCCTCAAAGTTCCTAAACAAGACAGGGATAACAATCCCCCCCCCCCATTCTAAAGGTCATAAATCCTAACACTGAAAGTCACAGTGTTAGGATTTATGTAAGAAAACTGAAGTATGAGTTGAATATTAAGAAGTACAGATCCATTTTACCTTAAGAAGTACTTGTAAATGCAAATTCCTACTAGATACTCTAATAATACACCCATTAGAGGATAAGAAGAACTTAGGCAAGTTTACAAATTTGGGAAGAAATAAATAAAACTGAACTTTATTTCTCTACACTAATAACGAGCAAAATTGAAATAAATTCAATGCTATTTAAAAATCAACAAAGTCATAATGTATTCATAAAGAAGCATCAAACTTGTACAGTGCTAATTACAAGCATCAAAAACCTAAAAGGTAAAGGAAAATCATTTTCTGTTGAAGGGATATAGCACCAAGATAGAGACAACCATAATAGAGAGATTCAGTCCAACAAAATCCCTATGAAAACTCAAACCACTTCTTTGTTTACAAGATAATCTTAAAATTCATAAGGAATCTGGATGTGATGGCACATGTGGGAAGTTGGAGGATTACAAGTTTAACACCAGCCTGGGCAACTTAGTTATACTCTGTCTCAAGATAAAATAAAGAACTGAGGATATAGCTCAGCATGAAGGCCCTGAATTTATTTCAGACCACACACACACACACACACACACACACACACACACACACACGCACACACACCACACCACATCACATCACATTACATCACATCAAATAGACACACGATCATACTGACTTTTAAGAGAACCGAATAGCCAACACACTCCAGAGTATCAAAC
>PVKA01019653.1:0-41676 GCA_004027165.1 Ctenomys sociabilis
GTTTCAAAACAGGTTAGTAGCACAGTTACAATAATTAATGCATTGCATATTGTTCTCCTTGTACTAGTTATTCATAGTACAAGATGCAGACATGATATCTTGTGTAAACACTGTTAGTTCAAAACTTTATTATCGAATTAAGACAAAGTAGCTCTATATCTATGCTACTTTATATATATATATTTTTTTCATTACAAAATGGTTCTTCATATATATTTTCCTTATTGTTTACTTTTGTCAGAGATGGGAATTCCATTGCCATTTGTATATTGTAGGTGCATGAATTCCCCAATGTAATCCAATATAGTCCACTAGTCTGTACTAGTGAGTTATCTACATGACTGGCAATTCACTGGTATGACTTTACTATATATATATATATATATATATATATATGAGAAACAATAATAAGGCAGTTTCAAAACATATTAGTAGGACAGTTTCAATAGCCAATACATTGCATATTGTTGTCTTAGTGGTTATTCATTGTACAAGATGCAGGCATAATATCCTGTTCAAACACTATTAGTACAAATATTTTTATTCATTGAATTAAGAGAATGCTGCTGTATATCCATCCTATTTTGAATACACAGATATAAAATGGTCATTCATTTGTATCCCGGTTTTTTGTTTAGCTTTGTCAGAGAAGTGTATACCATTGCCATTTAAATACTACAGATGTGTGAATACTGGAAGATATTCCAATATAGTCCAGTAGTCCATAATAGTAGTGAGTTATCCATAGAACTGGCAAAGTCAGAAGTTTTGGACTTGAGCCTTTTACAGCTCAGCCTATTAATATGGCTTTACTTTTTTGTTTTTTATACTTTTCTTCTGGATGCTTAAGACCAAGATAAAGCCAGACCTATATAACAAGAAATGTAACTTTTGTATCTGATAAGGTCAGTCAAGTCCCCTCAGGATTTATCCTGAAACCCTGTACCGCATTTGGTAGATCCTTTGTCAGTGTCAGCCATGTGGCTGAGTCACAGAAATTGCTTGACGAATTTGTTCTCTGAAAACCTGAGAGAATGTTTTCCCTCCATGTGACTCTCCTTAGGCACAGTCTACATCATCGATCACATTCCTCTGTGGCCCTATAATCTCCTTGATAATATTTGAGACCCCATTGAGTTATGGGATATTACAGTTTCAGGCTCTCCTATGTCTTGAGTCCTCACTGACTTTGAAGGGCCTAAATGTTTGCTGTCCTTGCAGCCTTTTTCTTCCTCTAATTTTTGGTCTGCGACCTTAAGTTGTTAACCCTCCAGAAAAGAAGCTTAACGGCATTGTTACCCTATAACATACGCAGTTGAGTTTAACCTCAATATCGAACATTTTAGACATAACATGGAACATGTATTTTTCATTAAGTATTGATATGTCAAACTTTAAATCCTTTTTTACTAGGTGCAACTACATCATCAAGATCTGAAACTCTTTTCTCAAAAGGTTTTGCAAGCTTGTGATTGAGATTTTAAGTTCCTTTATATCTCTTTTTTTCATTTATAGATAGATTTTCTTTTCTTTTCTTTTTTTTGGCGGAACCAGGGATTGAACTCTGGCCCTTGCCAGGGAAGTGCTTATTCTACTGAGCCATCTCCCTGGCCCCTTATACATTTTAAACACTGTGCAGTGAGTGTTATAAACATTCAGAAGGGAAAAAAATAAACATTCAGAAGGGGAATAATCATTTTTGGCTGGATAAAACTTTAAAGAAATGGACTTTTGCTTTTGTTTTGTCAGGGTCAAAACCTGTTTTTACGGAGACAGGGTCTCATGATGTAGTGCAGGCTCACCTCAAACCCACCATACACCCTAGGCTGTGAATTCACAGCGATCCTTCTGCCTAGTCATCTGAGTTCTGTGATTACAGGCCTGTGCCACCATGCCCAGTTTCAGGTAAAACTTTATAAAAATGATAATGCTTAAACCGGAAATCATGAAAGTACAGTCTAGAAGTAGGAAAGGGAGAGGAAGAATAACACCATTCTACTCCCAGGCCAGAAAGGAGAGCTCTGTGACTATGTTGAAAAATAAAATTTGGATTAAGCGAATAGATAATTCTACTGAAATAGGAAATATAAATGCAGAGGGCCTGGAGGGCCTGAAGGCAGAAGCTTGAAGTTCTAGCATTATACCACAGGAGTACTAACCTACACTTTACAAATGCTATACAGATGCTCAAAGCTCCCACTGATAGGGAGCTGGAGGCAAGGCATCTAGGCTCCAGTACCAGGATATACCGTGGGGAGCAGAGCAGAGGGCTGCTCTGAGAAGCAAGCAAAGTATCCCGATACAGGGTGAAAGCACATGAATTTCGAAAAAATAAAAACAATAACAAAACCCTTAACAGCTGTAGTTTAAACACTTCATTCCTAAAAAGTACACACACACACACACACACACACACACACACACACACACACACGAGTATATGTGCATTTTTTTTCTCTTCCTGGGAATCAGACTCAGGACCTCACATTTACCAAGCAGGCGCTGTGCCACTGAGCTATATCCCAGCCTTTATATACTTAATTCTTAAACATCTTTGATTTTTAAACACCTTGTCAATTATATGCCTTACTGTAACTAGTAGCATTTTCCATGATATATAAAATAATGCCATATCTTTTTTTTTTTTTGTGGTACTGGGGATTGAACTTGAGACATTGCACTTGCCAGGCAGGTGCTTATGCCCCTGAGCTATATTCCCAGCCAATGCTGTATCTTAAATGTGATGTCATCTAAGATTCCATGAACTATGACAGATAAGAAATTCAAAGGCAAAATTTTAAACCAGGGAAGTTAGAAGGATTCCATTATTTTTAACAAAAAAAAAAGAAGTGTGTTCCCTTGATCTCTGTGCTGGAATCGAACAAAACCTATTTGGGCATTGACCCAAAGATAATATTTCTATTCACCCACTTCTCACTTGAACTTAATACCTATTAGTACTTATTAATGACAACTTTAATTTGATCATTGGACTCTCAAGAAGTAATCAAAACTGGAAGCAAAGGCCAGCTGACACTGAAAGGACTATGTGATGTTTCCCAATGCTGGCATTCATTCCAATGTTGGGTATAGCCATCTAGGCCAGCAGTGGTCCTTTGAACAATCGGAACTTCTTCAAATACTGATTTACTTCTTCCTTGGGGTATGGCCAGAGTGCAATGCAAGTGGCAATATTCTCTGGCTGCTCAAGCCACAAGGTGTGGTCCATGTTCTTCTGCTGCAGGGTCTCAGCCAGTTCCTTTAGGGTGGTCTCATCAGGGGCCTCGAGGACCACTTTGCACATACGTCCTAGTTCCTGAAGGTAAGCAATCTTGGGCAGGTGGTCTGTACAGATGCAAGGCTGCAGTGGCTGCATGACAGGCTTGTGCTACCAACACGCCAGCCGGCCAAGAAAACGGAGCCTGCGATAGGTCATTTTGTAATACCAAGTATTGTACCAGGATCTTCAGCTCCTCCCCAGAGGCCACCATCTTCCTGATTACCCGTTCCTCTATATCTCTTGGACTTTGCTTCATCCTATCTATTTCTTTCCTACATTGCTCCTTGAAGGATTCCATCGTTTTTCTAATCTCTAGCTTTTTATCAGTGTCTACTTGAGAAGCAGTTATTAATTCTTTCATTATAGTTATCCTTTCTTTTTTTACTTCAGAGATTATTTCTGATCTGATTTCTTCTATATGTTTCTGCATTTGATTCTTTACTTCAGACACTATTAATTCAGCAATTTCATTTTTTTATTTCAGAGGTTTTTTTCTGATCTGCATTCCTGTCTACCTTTGT
Organism: Ctenomys sociabilis; assembly: GCA_004027165.1. Lineage (NCBI taxonomy): Eukaryota > Metazoa > Chordata > Mammalia > Rodentia > Ctenomyidae > Ctenomys > Ctenomys sociabilis. Next base: position 3,802 of record PVKA01019653.1, read on the forward strand.
GCAGTTGTTTCTTTACTTCACACGCTATTAATTCAGCCATTTCAGCTGAGTGATTCCCAATTTTTCCTGTGCTAGTGTCTTCTGCACTTGTTATGGATGGGCTCAGGGCCTGATATTGCATTTTGCTCCTTCCCCGTGTCATTTTGTATAGCACTGTCCTCTGACCTTTGGTGTAGTGCTTTGGTGTAGTTATAACCTTAGCACCTACTGAAGTTTGGGTGCATATCTATGAAATTTGAGTTCATCCAGCTGTGCCTGGCTTGGGTCTGGCTACTGTGCTCAGCTCCTTCCTGCTGTAGACCTTGGAAGTGAACCTGTTTTGCCCCTTTGGCAAGATGATCTGCTCCAGGATTAGCTGGGCTGTTTTGGCCCCTAGCTCCCCTGCAGGGACTACTGCTGCTGAGTTTCACCCCAGGCCTGTATGCCAGGCTGGGTCTGGAGAGGTCCAGGCTTGGGCTGGATCTGGATGTGTCTTGAGAGCATGGTGGAAGTTCTCACTCACATGCCTAGACTGGGCCTAGGCTGGTTCTAGAGGGGTTCAGAGGGTTCCCAAGAGCATGGCTCAAGATCTCACTCACAGCCAGCCCTGGGCTGGGTCCAGAGGGGTCCAATGGGTTCAGGGGTGGGCAGAAGCACTCCCACACACTTGCAGTGCCTGAGCTTGGACTTTGTCTCTGAAATTAGATGATAAGGACATACTAATGTTAGAATGCCATACTTATGATATACTCTAAGACTAAACAAATTAAAGCAACTTGTTAACTGCATTCTATTTATTGAGATAGAAAAAAAAGTAAAATAGCAATGGGATGAAGTTGTAAGAGCTGCATTTATTTGTTAAAGTTAAGATAGCCTGTGTGAAACAATTGCTTACATTTAGCATCATCACAATGATCATAAAAACTTACTGTAGGGCTGGCCAAATGTCTCAGTGGGTTAAAGCACCTGCAAGCAGGCACAGGGGCCGGAGGTTCAATCCCTGGGTATGCTAAGATAGCAATTGCTACTGGGCGTGGTGGTGTGTACCTACATTCCCAGCTTTTGGGAGGTTGTAAACTGGCAGATGAGTATGAGTTCAATCTAGTAGTGAGACGATGAACAACCTGTAGACCCTTCTCTAAAATACAAAAAAAAAAAAAAAAAAAAAAAAAAAAAAAAAAAAAAAAAAAAAAAAAAAAAAAAAAAAAAAAAAAAAAAAAAAAAAAAAAAAAAAAAAAAAAAAAAAAAAAAACAGAAACAAAAAACAAAACCCAAGCCAAACAGAAAACTTACTATCATTTTCTAAGTCCTATCTACTGTTTGCACTTGCCAAATAGGTGAATTAAGTGAAAGCATGATAAGAATGATTAACCCAGCATGTTAAACTCTCTAGTTCAAGTAGTAATCTCTGTCTTTCCTGAAGGAGTACAGGATTACATTGCCATACTATTATGTATAGAAGGAAAGCTTCAGAGTCTTTCACTTTGCCTTTCTTCCTTCCATCTGTTGTGTCAGGTAGGAGGTTAGGAAGCTAGGGGTCCTCCCATGAAAAGACTCTCTTCTCTCCTGGTTTATGTCTTCACCCTGAGGAAGAATACAAGAGGTGAAGTGATGTTGACTCCAGAGTAGAATGATGAACTCAGAAAACAAAATTAATGGGCCTGGAGAGATACCTCAATGGAATAAACACTTGGCTGGCAAGCACACGGGCCCGAGTTCAATCTCTTGTTCCAAACAAACAAACAAACAACAACAACAACAACAAAAAACACCAAATGTAGTATGAATCAGAGGATTCACTTATAATATTGCAAAGGTGAGAACCAGGGGATGATGCCAAGCAATGGACTGTATGGTGGAGAGAAGCTTGACAGAAATTTCTCAATGTGGACTTGCCTCTGTCCTTATTTATACGGGTAAGCTGCTTGCTAACAATAATTGTTTTACTATATTAGTATAATCTGGGCCAGTCAGAGTTTTTAGCCTTTGTTTCTTGAGCAAGCAAAGGTTTAAGGCATCTACTCATGGAAATTGCATGCAAAGGTCTCACAAATGGCAACTCCTTCCAATACAGCATGCTCAGTAACTGTGAGATCACCTTTAGCATCTCCACCATGCTAGCCATGCAGGTCCCGTGCTATGCTGCCTACTTCCCCTAATTATTCCCATACCTCTAGCTGACATTGAGAGGCTCAACCCTATGACTATTCTTCTGGTTGTTACACATATTTATTATAACTACAGAATCAGGAAATAACCACAGGATGCTCATGTGGATGCACTGGGTTTTCTATGACATGGTCTTCAGCAAAGACTCCATTTGGTGCCCACCCTCCATTAGCCCCTTTTGTACTTGGCGGGAACCAGTGGCATCTGCATCTCCACATTTAGTGTTAGCTGAGAGCCAGTGTTCAGTCATCTGATGGTTCCACCTGTTTCCTCACCTCTGGGGCACAGTTGCCTTGCATACATCCCTTTCCTTCTCATTCAGTAGTTTTTGGGTCTGTGATCTGACTCAGATCTGAGTCTGAGTCCACAATGGGAGGATTCAAGTTCAGTCTACTGGTGCTGGGAAGATGGCTCAATAGAATAAGTGCTTCCCTAGCAAGCACAAGGGGCAGAGTTCAATCCCCGGTTCTGCAAAAACATACAAACAAACAAAAAAGTTCAGTCTACTACCCAATCTGGAATTTTTGTTTGTGGTTGATCATATTTTGTAGGAATTAGACAACTTATTAGATAGACCCTTATGGTTCAGTTCTGAAGATCACATGATCAACAAGAAAGCTTGTGATTTAAGGTTGTTATTTCTGCTTTATTTTAAAACATTTCTTTTTTACTCAGAATAGAACTCAGGACCTTGCACTTGCCAGGCCGGCACTTATGCTGCTGAGCTATACCCTTGGCCCTAAACATTAAGTATTCTGTCTGGCCCTTGCCACACTGGAATCCTAGCATGATCACTGAAATCAGGAAGCCCTTTTCAATGTTCACATTTTTCTATCTTAAACCTGGACTCTATCAGATGGTTACTGTGGAGATTTTTTTTAGCAGAACTGGGGATTGAACTCAGGCTCTTGCACTTGCCAGGGAAACACTTATTCCACTGAGCCATCTCCCCGACCCATGAGATTTTTTTTTTTTTTTTTTTTTTTTTTTTACTGGCAGTGCTTCCCCTAGAAATATATTTATTGGGCTAGCCAGATAGCTCATCGGATTAAAGCGCCTGCTTAGGCAGATGCAGAGGCTGGGGTTCGATTCCCACGTGCCATGTCAGCTTCACCCCTGGAGTGCACTGAGATGGGAATTGAGACTGGTTGTGGTGGAGCGCACTTGTAATCCCAGCTCTTGGGAGCCTGAACATGGCAGATCACTATGAGTCCGATCTATGGAATGAAACCATGTAGACCCTTACTAAAATACAAAAAAAAAAGGAAAAATACTTATCAATGACTGTGAATGGAGGACATAATATTGGGATAGATGATTTGAGTTACACATGATGAATTCAATTGCACCCTTACTACCTAAGTTTTTAAACTTCCTCTATAATTTCTAGGAGTATCTTGTATTTCAACTTTAGCAATTTAAGGTATTGACGAATTCAGATTTTAATCAATGAAACTAGGTTAGAATCACTGTAAGTTGCACTTTGAGCTTGCATATTAAATCCAAATTTCTTTGGTAAGCATGTGCATATGATAAATTTACCCACTCTATTATTATGTTCCATTATTTCTAAGATTATATTAATTTACATGGTTCTTAGGTTTCTGCCAATATGAAAGTCAAAAGACCTTCTAATTATTTTGGTGTGTAAGCATTCTTTCCATTGAGTAAGATTGACCACTTCCTATGAGGTGATGCTAGGATCTCTTGTTATATCTTGTTATGAATAACTCTTGTTGCTGATCTGTAAAACATTAGATTGACAAAGTGAGAAATGAGAAAAACTAACATCCAATTGTAAGACAATCCTTCAAGTAAAGCCACTAGTAGGCGGAACCACCTTTTTTAAACATAGGAACTTCTACTGAAAAGAGCAGATCAGTTGAGGGTTTGAAGTCAAGATATTCACTGTCACCCAAATAAAAACAAATAGCCCCAGTATAATTTGTGGATTCTTATGTTTCCCCAACTAATATCCTAATATTCACAGAAGAGTTTTAGAGACAGTGGAATTCAATTTGTGCTGCAATTTAACTACATGCAAAATTAGACTCTGGGTCTGATTTTAGGCTATGAATTCTGTGCCTACAAAATATAAGATTGTTTTAGGTCAGTCATAAATACTCTTTGTTTCTTCTTTTGTTCTTTTAGTATCTGGAATTGAACTTAGGACCTTGCACTTAGCAGGTAGGTGCTGTGCTACTGAGTTATACTTCCCTGGTTGCAGTTTCTGACTATGCTTATAGCTCAGAATTTTAAGCCCTGACTATATCACTTTATGTAAGTGTCCAGAATAGTCAGAAAGAGCAAGCATAGTGCATAGACTTTGATCCTCATTCTACTTTAAAATTCCACTGAAGCAGCTATCTGACATTTGAGGACCTTTCCTTCAAAAATAATCAATCATATAACCAGGGAGTTGGCCCATTAGCTCACTTGTTTAAGTGCCTGCTAAAGCAAAGCAGTCAGTCTCAGAATGCTGTGGTTTGATCCCTAGATCCTCATGCCTTACGACACCTGCCCTTAAGGCATCATGAGCCAGCCAAAAAAAGTCCATTTCCATCAGATAACCAATCTCAGATTTCTATATTCCTTAGTCTATTTTAAGAAATCTCTGCTGGTATGAACACTTAATTACTGAGAAATCAATTACAGGACACAGAAGTGTTTTGAGGTATTCTAAAACTATGAAATTTAATATACACAACTAGATACTTATAAAGTTAATTAAAAGGCTGGAAGAAAGCTCTCTTCTTGACACTGGCATTTCTAAGTGACACTTTTGCTGCAAAAGTAAGGAGAGAAGGCAAGCGTTCATCACTGTAGCCATTAAGACCAGTAACACACCACTGATTAAGTAATCAGAAAGTCATTGCTATGACAGCAAATGCCTTTTTGAAACTCAAAAAGTTGCTAAGTGGGACCTACAATGCTTTTGCAAGTAAATCTTGTCTCTCCATGCCTTAGCTTCCACAGACAGTAATTAAAGCAGCAGGAAGACGGCCCAAACCTTGATACTTCATTCCAAATATCATGCAAATTCAACTAAGTTATGACTCTAAATTGCTTAAGAAATACAGTTTTCATCTCTCTCACCTCTTTAATTCAAGAAAACAAACCTAGAAAGAGGTTGGAATGGATGCTGAGAACCAGTTCACCATAACCACTTACATTTAGCACTCCTTTATTGTATTCCATTGTAGCACTCTATGGGTAAACAATTACTAATCAAATTAATGTGCCAGTGATGGGGGGTTGCTTTACATTTTTTTCAATATTTCAAGCAACACTTTACAACATTTGTAGCTGTCTCTTTTCCCTGTGGCGATGTTCTAGTCCAGAAATATAACTATAACAAAATACCAAATACTGGGTTATTAATAAATAATAGAAATTTATTTTTCATGATCTCAGAGGCTGAGGAGCCCAAGGTAAATTCACTTGAAGACTTGGTGTCTGATTACTCCTGTTACCTACTTCATAGATGGCACCTTGTTCCTGTATTGTCACATGTGGAAGGTAGAAGGGCCCACAAAATCAGAACATTCCCTTCAATTTCTCTTATAAGAGCATTAATTTCATTCAAGAGGGTGGATTTACCTATTTTCTCAAAGGCCCTACGTCTTATTACATTCACATTGGATACTAGGTCTCAAAACACAAAGTTTTTTGGGTTTTTTTTGGTGGTACCAGGGATCAAACTCAGGACTTTGCACTTGCAAAGCAAGCACTTACTCCACTGTGCTATCTCCCTGGCCCTCAAAATACTAAGTTTTGAAACATATAGCACATAAAAAAATAAATGAAATTTCTGGTCATAGTTGATATGCATTACTTTACTAACTATTGACAAAACTTACTTTCCAAATTTACTTGTGCTAATGTAGACATACTTCTTCCAGCACCTGATGATAGGACTGGTTCTTCCTTTTCCTTGACTATATATACTTGGTATACCATACTCTAAAATTTGGTATCAACTCAATTGCTTTGAAGTATTTAATTCCTACTTTAACTTAGATTTCCCTAGTTGTGTATAATTCTGAGCACATTTTCATTTGATTGTTGGACACTTAAGGTTTTCCTGTTTGAACATCTTGGCTATCCTCTCTGACTAGATTTTTTTCTCTTAGACTTTTGTCTTTTTCTTGATTTTATATAACTACTGGTATACATTAGATATATTATAAACTATTTCCTGTATACAATGATATTAATCCTTTGTCATTTATGCACATATAAAATTACTTTTCTTTGTATTTTTGAGGGAAGGGTCTACAGGATGTTCAGAGTCTCACTCCTAGATTGGAATCCTAGTGATATGCCTGTTTACAGCCTCCCAAAAGCTGGGATTACAGGTGCGAACCACCACTCCCAGTCTCAATTGCTGTCTCAGCTCATCCGATGGGTGGGGTCAGCATGGTAGGCCCAGGGATTGAACCCCCGGCCCCTGTGCCTGCTTGCAGGTGCTTTAATCCACCGAGCTACTTGGCTGGTCCTCAAATAACTTTTCACAACTTTTTAAACTTTATTTTTTAATAATTAATTTTATCATTTTGTCTTCAGAAGTTTCAAATTTTCATATTTATCAGTATTTTCCTTTCTTATTTTTATTTTTAAAAGAGAGTACAAGTTAGAATTAAAACAGAAAAAAATTATGTGATACAGAATTTCACTTAAGAAAGTAATATGAATCTCACAGTATTTGTTGTAATTCATAGTGCTATCTTCCAACCAGTTATTCATAATACAAGATATATGCATGTAAAATTGGAAGAAGAAAGAAAAAAAATGTATAAGAAATGAAGAAGATAAAAAATACAAGCAATTGAAAAGTGGAAACAAAAATTTAAAGCGTTAGGTACTTCTTTCTATAGACCAGCAGAAATTCACCATACAGTTGTCCAAACCATCCTGCTTACATACATATAGAAATCTCTTTCCCCCACTACCTCTCCTGTACTTTTCCTCAGCTCAGTAACTCTTTCCTTTTGAATAAGTTCATTCTCTTTTCCCAGTATCTATTGTACTTTTGGGATTCCACTTTTTTCTTTCAGGTTCTCACACTAAAGAGACAATATGTTATTTGCACGTGGGGGTCTGATTTATTTCACTTAAAAGTATGATCTCTAGTTGCATCCATTTGCTGACAAATTTATCCTATTTTATAGCTTAATAATACACCATTGTGTAAGAATACCACATCTTCTTTGCCCATTCTTCAGTTGATCTGCATTTGTGCTGTTTCAAGGATTTAGCTATAACAAATTCTGCTGTTGTAAACACAGATGTACGTATATCACTGTGGTATGAGGTTTTCAGTTCTTTTGAATACCCAGGAGAGAAATAGCTGGCTTCAGTGGAATCTCCAATACTACATTTTTAGGGAATCTCCACACAGGTATCCATTGTGGTTGTACCAGTATGCATTCCTACCAACAGTGCAGAAGGGTTCCTTTTACTCCACAGTCTCTCCAGCATTGGTTATTGCCTGACTTCTTGATGTCAGTCATTCCTTGTGGGGTGAGATGGAATCTCAGTGCTGTTTTAACTTGCATTTCTCAAATGATCAATGATGTTGAACATTTTTTCATGCATTTAATTGTCATTGGTATTTCTCCCTGGAGAGAGATGCACATTTTTGGATTGGGTCTTTGCATTTGGGAGGCCTGAATTTTTAAAAATTCTTTGTATGTTCTCGATAGATGGCATTTGTTGAAGGCACAGCTGGCTATAATTTTTTCCCAGTTTGTGAGTTTTCTTTTTACTGTGTTGGAAATTTACTTTGAAGTGCAGAAACTTTTCAAAAATATGAAATCCCAGTTGTTGATTCTTTGAAGTACTTCCCACGCAGTTAGTTTTTTGTTCATGAACTCTCTACCTGCCCATATGTCTTTAAGATTTCTATCTATATTTTCCTCCAGAAAATTTAGTGTTTCTAATTTAATATTTAAATCTTTGATCCATTTTGAGAGTAGCTTTGTGCATAGTGATAGGAATGGGTCTCCTTTTGGCATTTGTATCGTGGAAAAACAGTGTTTCCAGCACCATTTGTTAAAGAGGTTATCATTCTTCCAGTGATCCTGTTTGGCCACTTTATCGAAGATAAGGTGGCTGACTGTATTTGCAGTTGTGTCTGAATCTTCTAATCTGTTCCACTGATCCTCAGGTCTGTTTCTATGGCATATCCTGAAGATTTTGTCACCGTAGCGTTATAATATAATTTCAGGTCAGGTATTGTGACACATCCTGCCTTTCCTTTGTTTTCCAGGATTGCTTTTGTTATTCTGGGTCTCTTCCTCTTTCAAGTGAGTATGAGGAATGTTCTCTCTAGTTCTGTGAGGTATACTGATATTTTAATTGGGATTGCATTGAATCTGTACAATAATTTTGAGAGTATGGCCATTTTCACAATGTTGATTCTTCCTGTCCAGGAGCATGGAATATTTTTCCATTTTCTCAAATCCTCTTCAATGCCTTTTCTTAGAGTACCATAACTTTCATTGTATAAATCTTTTACATCCTTTGTTAGATTGATTCCTAAGCATTTCTTTTTTTTTTTTTTTTTGGCTGTTAACGTGGAAGGCATGGTTGCCCTACTTTCTCTCTGTTTGTTCATTCTTTGTGTACAAAAATGCTAGTGATTTTTGGGTGTTTGTATCCTTCCACATAGCTGAATTTGGTGATTAAATCTGTAAGGCTCTTGTTGGTGTTTTGGGCTCCTCTATGTAGTGTATCATGTCATCTGCAAACAACGATAATTTCACTTCTTCATTTCCAATCCTTTCAAACAACAACAGATGTTGGAGAGGTTGTGGGGAAAAGGGAACACCTCCACTGCTGGTGGGAATGTAGATTGGTACAACCATTGTGGAGATCAGTGTCGAGACTCCTCAAAAGAGTAGGACTAGAAATCCCTTTCAAGCCAGCTATCCCCCTACTGGGAATTTTCCCAAAGGATTTGAAAACATTGTATCATAGAGATATATGTGTACCTATGTTTATAGCAGCGCAATGTGTGATAGCAAAATCTTGGAAACATCCAATCCTTATTCCTTTTATTTCTCTTTCTTGTCTAATTTCTTGGGCTAATGTTTTCAGAACTATGTTGAATATGAGTGGAGACAGTGGACATCTTTGTATTATTCCTGCTTTTAAAGTGAAGGTCTTCAGTTTTTACCCATTTAGTGTGATGCTGGTGTTAGTTTCTTATAGATGGCCTTTATATAACATCTATTCTAATTCTCCATAGGGTTTTTATCATAAGTTTTTGTTGGACTTTGTCAACAGATTTTTATGTATCTATTGAGATGATCATGTGGGTTTTGTTCTTAGTTCTACTGATGTGGTGTATTGCCTTTATGGATTTGGATATGTTGAACAACTCTGCATTACTGGAAGGAATCCCACTTGATCATAATGCATAATCTTCTTGATGATCTGCTTTATTCTGTTTGTTAGTATTTTATTGATGATTTTTGCATCTATATTCATTAGAGATATTGGCCTGTGGTTTTCTTTTTTAGTTGGTTCTTTCTCTGGTTTTGGAATTAGACTACTACTTGCCTCCAGTAATAATTTGGGGATAATTTCTTCCCATTCTATTTCATTGAAGAGTCTAAAATTTAGTATTAAATCTTCTCTAAATTTCTTATAGAACTATGCTGTGAGTCCACCAGAATCTGGGCTCTCCTTTCTTGGTAGCTTTTTTTACTTATGTTTTCAATTTCGTTTCTCATTATTGGTTTATTCAAGATTTGTATTTCTTGACTCATCTTTAGTAATTCATATGTATCTAGGAAACTGTCAGTTGCCTCTGTGTTTTGCATGCTGTGAAAGTAAAGATTTTTAAAGCAGGTATTGATGATCTTCTGAATTTCTCTAGAGTTTGCAGTGATTTCACCCTTTTTATTCTTATTGCATAGATTTGCATTTTTTGTTTCCTTTTTTGATTCGTTTGGTTAGCGTCTTATCAATTTTAGTTATGCTTTCAAAGAATCAGAAATCTGCCCAATCCCAGGCTTTGCGAGTATGCAAAAGAGCTTATGCACACAGTAGCATAGCAGGATATTAATACCCAAAACTCAATAGCATTCCTCTACACAGATAATAAACACACTGAGCAGGAAATTAGAGAAACAATACCTTTTAAAATAGCAACATAGAAAATGAAATACTTGGGAATTAATCTAACTAAAGAAGTCAAAGATCTCTTCAATGAAAATTACAGTACTCTGAAAAAGAGATTGTAGAAGATTTCAGAAAACAGAAAGATATTCTCTGTTCCTGGATAGGAAGAATCAACTTTGGGAAGATGTCCATAATCCCAAAATTAGTATACAGATGAAATTCAATCTCTATCAGAATTACAGCAACTTACCTCACAGACCTAGAGAAATAATTCCTAAAATTTATTTGGAACCAGAAAAGACATAGAATAGCAAAGGAAATCGTAAGCAACAAAGACAAGGCAGGAGGCACCACAATTCCTGACTTGAAATTACACTACAAAGTTACTGTGATAAAATAAGCATGACATTGGCAAAAAATAGACCTGAGAATCCACATAATAGCTTAGAACATGCAGAAGCAACTACAAGCACACTCTACCACCTTATCTTGAAAAAAGGGGCCAAAAATGCTTATTGGAATAAAGATAACCTCTTTTACAAATGGTGCTGGAAAAACTGGCTCTCTAAACACTGAAAACTGAAATTTGACCCAGGTTTATCACTAGACTAAGGTCAAAATGGATTAAAGAGCTAACCACTAAAAAAGAAATATGAAATCTCCTGAAAGAGAAACTAGGTGGAAATCTTGAAGACATGGGAGTATGCAATCAGTTAATGAACAAAACCAAACTGCATGGACAATACTTAAACAAATTAACAACCGGGACTTCCTCTTATTGGGAAGTGTTTGCATGTCAAAAGAAATTGCCAACACAGTGAAAAGACAACCCAAAAATTTCCAGAAAATCTTACCTAATAAGCACTCAAACAAAGGTCTTCTCTCTAAAATTTATAAAGAACTAAAAAACATTGATCCAAAATTTAAAGACCCAATCCAGAAATGGGCATCTTAGATGAACACACACTTTTCAAAGGAGGAAATCACAGAATCAAATAAATAGTTGAAAAAATGCTCCATATCACTAGCCATCCATGAAATGCAAATTAAACAGCACTGAGATACCATCTCATGCCAGAAAGAAAGTCTTTCACAAATAAATCAATCATCAACAAATATTGCAAAGGCTATAGGGAAAAAGGACCCCTTGTCCATTGTTGGTGGGAATGTAGACTGGTACAACCATTATGGAAATCAGTGTGGAGACTCCTAACAAATCTAGGACTTGATTTCACATTCATTGCAGGTATCCTCCTTCTGGGAGTTTTCCCAAAAGAACTTAAAACATCATAACATAGTGATGTACATGCATCTATGTTTATAGTAGCATAATATATGATAGCCAAATCTTGGAAACAACCAAATGACTGTCACCCAAGGAATGAATGAAAAAGATGTGGTACTTTTGTACAAAGGAGTATTATCCAGCTGTGAAAACTAACTAGAAGCTTTCATATGTAAGTGGATGCAAACACAACTTGAAGATATAAGAGAAATAAACCAGGTCCACATGTGTAAATATCATATACTTTCTCTAGTGTAAGAACTCAAAATAAGAAATAACAATTGAAAGGTATAACAGCTAAATGGAAAATGAGAACTTAAGCATTAAACAATGAAGAGAAAGCAAGCAGAAAAACTAGGAAACATGGCAGGGGCAAAGCCATACATTTATATACACAAGATGGTTAAGGCAGTGATCCTGAGAATCTTCAGCAGGTTTTTGAAACTAGAAGTTAATTGGTAGGATTCACACCCTGACTAACTATATATGCTGATACCTGTGAATTAAGCAACTGCACTGAGGATTGCAGTGTGCAATACTAGGGCCTTGCTTGGAATGCCTGTCATTATGGTCTTCTAAATGTATACTGCTTCTAATGTCGTATCAATTACTGCTATACTCTCTCTCAAGTAAATGTTTATTTAAAAAAAGTAATAGTGGACCATGGAGATACCTCAGCAGAATAAGTGTTTGCCTGGCAAGCGAAAGGGCCTCAGTTCAATCCATAATTCCAGATTCTTCTAAAAAAAAAAATTAAATAAATAAATAAATAAATAAAAATGAAGAAAAAGAGCCAAGAAAAAAAAATGTCATAAGACTGTCCCACTAGAGTGTTGTATATGGGTAGATACACAAATTTGGTAGCACAGCAGGATCGCCATGGTACTGGCAACAAAATAGACCTAAGGATCAATGGAACAGAATAGAAGATGCAGAAGCCTCTGAAAACACTCAGCTACCTGATCTTTGATAAAGGAGCCAAACAGGCTTACTGGAAGAAAGATAGCCTCTTTAACAAATGGTGCTGGAAAAACTGTCTCTCTACCTTCCAATAACTAAAACTTGACCCAGGTCTATCAACATGCACTAAGCTAAAGTCAAAATGGATTAAAGATCTAAACATTAAAACAGAAACACTCAATCTCCTGGAAGAGAAAGTAGGAGGAACCCTTGAAGACATAGGGGTAGGCAAAGATTTCATAAACAAAAATCAAAACACATGGGTAATCTTTGAAAGAATTAACAACTGGGACCCCCTCTTATGTTTTCCATAATTTTATTGAAGAACAAAAACAATGAGACAGTTTCAAATCAAATTAGTAGAACAGATTCGATAACACATTGCATATTATTTACTTAGTGCTTATTTTTTGTACAAGGTGCAGATATTTTATTCTATTTACAAACACTATTAGAGAAGATCCCTCTATTCACTGAATTAAGAGAAGGTAGCTGTATACCTATCTTTTTAAAGCTGATTTATAGTACAGTTTCAATAGTTAATATTTTTTACATTGTTATCCATAACACAAGAAGCAGACAGGATATCGTGTACAAACACTATTAGTGCAAATCTTTCTTCTCATAGAATTACATAAAAGTAGCTGCATATTTATCCTAACTGTTCCATATATACAAATACAGAATGGTCCTTCCTTTGTATCTCCTTTTTTTGTTTAGTTCTGTCGGAGATGGGTACTCTATTGGCATTCAATCATTAAAGTTTCTTGAATTCAGCAAAACAATCCAACACAGTCCAGCATTCCAAGATTGTAGTGTGTTATTGAAGAAGTTGTTGACTAAAGCCATTTACAGTTCAGCATATTATTATGGCTTTATTTTATATACCTTGTTTTTATACTGTTCTTCTGTATGGCTAAGACCAAGATAAAGCAAGACCTATATAACAAAAACATGGCACTTCTGTATCTGATGAGGTCAGTCAAGTCCCATCAGGGTTTATCCTGTAACTCTGTACCTTTATAGATCCTTTGTCAGTGTCAGCCATGTGGAATGAGTCACAGTCATTGCTTGACCAGTATTCTCACTGTGAAAGCCTCAGATAAAGTTTTCTTTCAATGTGACTCTTCTTAGGCACACTATACATCATTGATCACATTCGTCTGTGGCTCCATAATCTCCTTGTTTAATCATTTTTCAAACCATTTTTATTGTAGAATCTTTTTTCCCTGTTTTAAAGAATCCTTACTAGCATCCACATAGGTCATACTGGGAAATATTGGCCTTATCCACATCTCTTCTTTCTGATGTATGTATGGTAAACAAAGTCATTTTTTAAATAATTTTATTGAGAAGCAAATAGCAATGAGGCAGTTTCAAAACCGATTAGTAGGACAGGTTCAATAATTAATATATTGCATTAATAGTGTTGTCTTAGGGGTTATTCATTGTATAACATGCAGGCATAATACCCAGTCCACAAACACTATTGGTACAAATCTTTCTATTCATTGAATTAAGAGAAAGTAACCATGTATCTACCCTATTTTGATTATACAGATACTGAAATCCCTTTTTTTCTGGTGAACAAAGTCATTTACTCCAGGTTGTCTCTTAAAGATATTGGTGCCATTCAATATAGTTGCAAAGCATATTTTGTCAGAAAATTGTTTGTAAAATTATTATAAATCTTTCATATTTGTCTTATCATATCATTTTTCTTATAGCCCTACCAGATATCAAATTATTTTGACTTCTGATGCAAAATCTGTTAGTGCATATTTCACTGAATACTTATAATGTACAAGAATGGAATTTTAAGAAATTAGCCTTACTGAAATTTACATGTTTCTGTGTTCTCATTCTTTTATATTTCTATGGCTTTGACCTGAGTAATCCTAATTTTTCAAAAACTGGCTACAATAGAAGGCAATGACACATGGGAGTGTACAGCAGACACACTACACCAAGGTCTTGTGTAGAAACCTGTAGCACAGTAGCAAAGTACTGGGAGGACTCAACATGGGCAAGATACACACTAGCCAATATAGGTAGCTTAGGCTTTGCTGAGCCAATGCATTCCAGAAAGAAAGAGGATCATTTGTCCACATAGAGGCATGCTATTAGCTCTGAGCTTCCTGGAAGCCATGCAGAAATGGAACCAAGACATGCTAAGACTGCTGCATATTAATGCACACAGCCTCAGATGGCAGCCCTCTCCCACGTAGCCTGTCATCCTTCTTTTCTGTCTTATAGTTTAGCCTGACCTAATAATTTCAATGTTGATGCTTCCTTGTTCTTTAAAATATACTTGATATAAAGATATAAAGAAGTCAGTTAGTGGCATATAGACAGTTTGAGGACAGATTTTTTTTTTTAAATTATCTTGCAGCCATAAAATTTACTTCTCATAGAAAGATCTCTGGGTTGTTTTTGAACTTTCAGGCTCTCAAAATTAAGCATCACAGATTTCATTAATCAAATTCTTATAGCAGCCTGGAAGTTTTGGGAGATTCTTTTCCAAATCTATCTTCCATGAAGTTCTAGAACTATTTTATTTTGTCTCTTCCCTACTCTCTCTTATTCTCCTCCACTGATTTCACTTCAGAAATGCTAGTTGTTGGATGTGTGAATTAAAATAGCTTAAAATATTTGAAGATTTATTTTTCTTTTATGTGCTTAGTACAGAGTTACAGGGTCTACCACATAGATCAGAATTGTAGTGATTCTCCTGTTTTCAGCCCCCCAAGTGCTGGGATTACAGGTATGCACCACCACACCCAGTCTCAATCACAGTCTCAACATGCCCTGGGAGTGGAACTGGCACAACATGCCAGGGATCAAACCCGGCCACTGCACTCTTCCTAAAAGGTGCTTTAGTCCGCTGAGCTACCTGGCAGTCCCTAACTTTTACTCAACAAACTGAAGGGAAGAGAGTTACAGTTTTTGAGAAGCCTAGTCTGGCTTGTTTGACTTTGGCCCCCAGGTAGAATAGGCCAAGGTTGTGGCTAAGGGACAGTGCCAATTTTCTAAAAGAAAAAAGCTAGCCAGTACACTGCTCACTAGAGCATTCTGAACTTGTCTGTGAAATCTTTTTGCTACCCTGCAATTTCCTGTTGGTTATAAATGAAACCTTTCTAGTTGTTAATGCAGGCTGTGAAATTTTTTAATAGCATGTAATTAATCATAAGAGGTGGGGGGATTCACTAAGCAGGAGTTACAGAAGAGAAACTGGACAAGGCACTAGGACCTAGAAGGCATCTATCCACCCTGGCAGGAATTTCTTGCTTGGAGCTCAGACAACAAAGGCATAGAGAGATTGGTTTTCTTTCTCTCAGCATCTCCACCCAACCAGCAGAAAACCGGTGAGTAGGCTTTCCACTGATTTTCAAGCAGAATGTAACAGATGTCAAATGGGTAAAGCACAAGGCAAACGGCTCTCTCTCTCTCTCTCTCCCTTTCTCTATCTCCCTCTCTCCCCTTTCTCTTTCTCTTTCCTCTTCTGGTTTGACTTATTCTATTGGATTTGTTCCTTAAGGCTGTACCTGAGATTGTCTTTTGGAAAAGTGAGTTCGATGTGCCTTTGTTTTCACTATGTTGTTAATTAAGAACCTCTGATCCTAAAGCAAAGCAAAGCATTATTGGCATGTCTGGGGAAATGCTTGCTACTTGTCTAGAGGAGGTGGGGTCTTACTACTGCAGGTTGTCTGACACAGACAATGCTGAGCTCAGCATAGGTCATGGTGACATTGGAAAAAAGGGGAACCAAGCCTGGAAATCCGACCAGACACCAGCCCCCTTCTATCTTCTGTTCCTCTTGTCTTGCCAATATCAGTGTGGCAGTGTATAGCAGTTGAGCCTTGCTTGCTTTGTGAGTTCTTTTATTTTCATCTGTGAGATGCATGTTAATTATTTGGTTCGTAGGGAGTCATTACCTTTGGTAGTGTTTGGAGGTTTGGCTGTATTTGGTTTCTCATTTTCATTGTTTTTTGTGTGTGTGCGGGGAGAAGCGGAGGAGCTCAGTAAATGGAAAGGGCAAAATCAAAGCCTGACAGATAACCATCTTTGCTTCAGCTGATCATCCAGGCAATCGACAAGTTTGAGGTAAAATGCCTGCTGTGAGAGCAAAATGCCCCTTCAGTCATGGTAGAAGCCCAGAACAATGAAAGGTGTGCTTGCTTGTGAAGGTCCCATATGCTGTTCAGGAACTCATCTGGGAATCTTTAGACAATTCAATTATTCCATTAAGAGGTGTTGCTGCATTGGTGGGGAGAGGATCAAGCAACTGGGGGTTGGGGGGGTTGGAACCAAATGATACCAAAAGGAAAGCAGAGCTAAGAACTTGTTAAATTACTGATTTTTTTTTTGAATCCTTTTTTTATTCCCAGCTTATTTCTTGTGAATGTCAGATAGCTGCACCAGCTTGGTGAGGAGAGGTTTTGATGAATAGCACAAAGACGCTGGTTATTCCCTGGAGGCTGTCCCTTTAAAAGAGAATTCTAGTTTATTCTGGGGGAGGGGACGCACACATTAGAGTAAGAAAAAGGATTTGGAATAAAATTAAAACACTCCCCTTCACAGTCATTGTACTGAGATGCAAAGACTGCTCCCCTCACTGGAGATGCTAACCTTGGCTAGCTCCTTCTGTTCTCTTCAAGGGGAATTTTGTCAGGCTATGGATTCATTTACAACTGTTAGTCATCTGGGCACGTGTGAGGAAACAGATGCCAGTTTTAATGTATTTAGCCCGAAGTTACAATTTGATAGGAGCCAATGTCAGTAAGTTCCAGGATTTTAAGCTTTTTCAAAATCCCTCCCTATCCTCTGTTTGGAGCAGTGCCAAAAGTGCCTCCCTTTCTGTCTCTTATTCCCCACCCCCACAACCATCAGCACCCCAGCCCAGCCCCTCCTTCTTCTCTATTAAGATCAATATTCCTGCAGGTCAGGGGCAAACAGCAGATGGGTCACAGGCTTTTTTTCAGCCAGTTCTTTTCACAAGCAGCAGATTGCAGATCTGGATCTGGCTAATATTTGTTCTTTTTTTTTTCCCCCTCTCCTGATCCTTTTTTCTTTGCCTCTCCTTACCCCTTTCTCCAACACTCAGGTCTCTGAGGTTCCACCAAAATATGGAACTTGATTTTGGACACTTTGACGAAAGAGATAAAGCATCCAGGAACATGCGAGGCACACGGATGAATGGGCTGCCTAGCCCCACGCATAGTGCCCACTGTAGCTTCTACAGAACCAGAACCTTGCAGGCACTGAGCAATGAGAAAAAGGCCAAGAAGGTACGTTTCTACCGCAATGGGGATCGCTACTTCAAGGGGATTGTGTACGCTGTGTCCTCTGACCGTTTCCGCAGCTTTGATGCTTTGCTGGCTGACCTGACTCGATCTCTGTCTGACAACATCAACCTGCCTCAGGGAGTGCGTTATATATACACCATTGATGGATCCAGGAAGATTGGAAGCATGGATGAGCTAGAGGAAGGTAATGCAAGTGGTGGGTGGTCGCCCTTGGTGGGAAATGGCTATGATTGTGTTCTCAGATTTCACTGAGAGAAATTAAGCAATGTGTCTTTCAAAGCATAGGCTGAATGAGGCTCAGACTTCTGATTCTATAGGAACCCAACAGAATTGTGAGCCATCCTACTCCATACCCTTCAGTCTCCTCTAGGGATCAAAGATGCATGGTGGAGTATACAACAGAAAGTATGAATTACAGTGTTTAGATCTTATTCATAAATAATTATGAGTGGTAATGTGAAGACAGACCGTGAAAGCGTTTGGGTTGTATTACAGAAGGACACTTGGCTTGGTTAATAGAGAGAATATGTCCAAATTGACTTTGAATTGTAGAAAAAATGATTTGTAAGTTGCAATTCATTGTAGGTATGCTCCCTGAAAGCAGGGCTTCCTTGACTTATTTACAGAACATATACTTTTAGGTAAGTGGTGGCTGCTCAGCTGTTGCTTCTAAAAAGCCCACTTGAGGGTGTGTCCCTGGGGTTGAGATCATTGAAAGAAATACCCCGCAAAAAAAGCTGTAGGTATGACTGGTATTCAATACAGAGCACTCCTATTAGAATAGAACTGACTCACTGAATGTCAATCTTTTAAAATTCTCCGTAGATTTTGGTGTTCAACTGAAGTTGTTTTTAGTAAATTGATGAAAATCCTGACAACCTGTGTACTCAACTGAAAATAGGGAAAAATCCCAACTCTTACCAAACTCAAATATAGAACATTTGTGGTCGGTGAGAATATAGAGGAATTTTGTTAATATTGTAAATTACTAAATAAATTATATTGAAGATAATTTATTACCCTTACTTTAACTTGGTGGGTATGATAGGCGATCAGTTTAGTATGATATAATGCTCTGAAGGATAGCCTCGAGGAAGGATGACAATGAAACTGTTATTCCTTAAATCCTTCATCATTATTCAGCCTTCTTGCCTCACTCTTCTGACAAAGGTGAGTTTAGCACAGAGAAATCACTAAGAAATCCAAGCTATGAAATGGCCAAGAAAGAAGGCAAAACAGACATTTAATGTTTTGTTTTAAGATTACCCTGCCTCTACAGCTTTGAAGTTTCTTGTATTTCTAGACAAAGGAGCATGAGGGTTTTCCTTACGCAAGACCCTGTTTCTCTTAAGCAGCCATTGTTGCTCGTGTCAGGGGACAATTATTGATAGAACACAGGGTCCGAAAGGTTGTTTTATTGAAATCTCAGGATTCAAATCCTAGATTTTTCTTCACAGCTGACCTTGAAAAGTAGTGCCAAGGAGGTTTGGATGATTTGCTTATGTGCATAATGAGTATGTGTCAGAGGTAAATTCTAGGTCATTTCTAATCATCAAAGATTGGCCATTCTGCTGCATATCTTGAAATGAAGAGGTGTCAGGGCAGACTCGGAGGGCTTAAAATTAGGCTGAGGGAACTATCCAACAAAGTCATCAATAAGGTGCGTAACTTTTGTCATTGCAAAATCCATATCTCAGTCAAATTTGAAGGAATTCTCTGTAATAACTTTTACAAAGCACACTGTTTACCCATTATGTTTTCCTTTCTATGAGTTATAACCTCAGAATGCTAAAGAAGAATTTTGAAAAAAGTGACAATGCATTCATAACAAAGATTATAACATTTTTGTAGCTGATATAAGTATTATATACATTTTCCCCAAAATTTATTTTGTTTTATATGTTTTTTCCTTCTTCCCCCCTCGTGTGTGTGTGTGTGTGTGTTTGTATGTGTGTGTGTGTGTGTGTTTATGTGTGTGTGTGTGTATTGGGAAATAGCTGATGATGAACAATATCAATAGAAACCCATACTAAATATAATTTTGAAAAGACTGTAGATTTCTTTTCAGTTGACTTCTCTTGACTCCTGTTTGACTGGACTCCTCTGCTGTACCACTCATGGTTGCAGTGGTACCTATTTTAAATTCCTGGACAAAGTAGTACGTGAATAAGGTTCAGTTACATGTATTCATATGTCATGTGCAACCACAAGTTACAGGGGACGTCAATGCTTTTCCAGTTCTGAGTATTGCCCATTCTGTCAAGAAAACTCAGGGTGCCACTGGCATAATGTTCATAAATATCAGTTTTCCCCCTGGTACCAATCCAAATGGGAAAGACTACTGGCAAAAGGAGAATAGAGAAAATGAGTCTGGTACTGTCCTACTTTGACCTTTAGGACTGTTCATCCAGGAAAGAAAGAGAAAATGTTTTACTTTGTTTACCTTTGAAAGAAGTTGAATAAAATATTTAAATATTTGTATATCCTGTTTCCTCTTAGCCTTCAAATTGAAAAAGGTTAGAAAAATTCCTGGGTGAAGAATCAGGAAACTTGAGTGCTAATCTTTCCACTATAAAGGAAAAAATAAGCCTGTTGAGTTAGATTTGGGTCACATGGAGCATCTCCCAGCATCTAGCTTGTGTGCTTGGAGAATCCACTGGCAATGCTGAGCCTCAGTTTTTCACAAATAAAGTAGGAATTCCTGCCCTGAGAATAAAGTACGAAAATGGGCATGCAGTGCCCATTATGCTACTGGCGCACTGTAGCATTCAATAAGGAGTGGCTTTATTGTACAAGTTTTCCAGTTTACAGCTTTTAGCTAAGTAGTCTTTGCATATCATCAATGTGACTAATATCTCTTTTAAAAATAATTCTTCTTTAAAAATAATACTATTAAGGTATAATTTACACAGTATAAAATCTACCATTTAAGTTACAACTTAGTGATTTTTAGATAATCAAGTGGTGTAACTATCACTGTAATGTAATTTTAGATCATTTTCCTCTCCCTCAATAGAAAGCTGTACCAGGTAACTTTCATTTTCCATTTCCCCAACATCTCCATCCCTAGGCAACCATTTAGCTTTATGTCTTTATAGATTTACTTATAGTGGTCATTTTTTGTGAATTAAATTATACACTACATGTTTTTTGTGTTTCTTTCAGAATGCTTTCAAGGTTTATATATGTTATACTGATGTGTTTCAACATTTTCTTCCTTTTCATTGAGGAACAGCATTTCCTTTTATGTACAGACCATGTTTTGTGTATCTCTTGTGAGTAATATTGTAAACTATAAAACTAGCAACAAATTCTTTCTCCATAAGTGAGGGTGGCTGTGAGGATAAAATAGAGATGTATGGAAACACACTGACAAGATGAAACGTAAGCTGTAAGGTGCCATTATTGTTAATGTGAAAATAATAACAGTGAAAACCATAATGATGAGGTGAATGATGATGCCAGTGAGAGATTGTAATGGCCCGTGTTGCCCAAACCTGCTCTCCTTTGAAAATCTTTCAGAGCTTTAGAAAGAATATGGATTTGGGGGCCACACTTTGGAACTATTAAGTAAGATTCCTCAGGAATAGTGGCATGGAATTTGCTTGAACAGATGTTGAGTGATTCTTATTTTTATTTTATTTGAAACAAAAAAATAAAAATAAAAATCAAGCAGTTTAAAAACAGGTTAGTAGGAGAGTTACAATAATTAATACATTACATGTTGTTGTCTTTGTAGTTACTTAGAATATAAGATATAGACATGATATCTTGTCCAAACAATATTAGCAGAAAGCTTTCTTTTCAGTGAACTAAGAGAAGCAAGCTGTATAACTATCTTAACTATCTTGTGTATAAATATTTTTTTTAAATTTTTTAATTATTTTTATTGAAGAACAAATAGCAATGAGACAGTTTCAAGACAAATTAACAGGACAGATTCGACAAATCAATACATTGCAAAATGTTTTTGTAATGTTTTGGTGTCGTACAAGGTGCATACATGATATTATACTTACAGGCATTATTATAGCAGATGTCTCTAATTAGTGAATGAAGAGTGTAGCTATATACTTATCTTATTTTTTATAGCTGAATTATATCACAGATTCAATAATTAATACTTTCTTCCTTGTTAGCTGCCTAGTGTTTTTCCATAGTACTAGAAGCTGACATAATATCTTGTCCAACCACTATTAGTGCAAATCCTGCTCATAGAATTATGCAGAAGCACAGCATATTTATCTTAACTGTACTGTTTATACACACACATCATGATTCTTCCTTTCTATACCCCCTTTTTTCTCTGAACCTGTTAAAGATGAGCACTCCATTGTCATTAAACCAATTTAGGTGCCTGAATTCAGCAACACAATCCAACACAGTCCTGCATTCCACAATAACAGTGAGTTATCTGAAGAAGTTGTTGACTATAGCCATTTACAGCTCAACTTATTATTATGGCCCCACGTTATATACCTCATTTTTAGAATTTTCTGCTGGATGGTTAAAACTGAGATCAAGACCTATATACCAAAGGATGTAGCTTTTGTTTTTGATGAGGTCAGTGAAGGCCCCTGTTCTAATCACAGTTTGTCTTTTCTTTTGATCAGTTTCTTCCTAATTCACACTATCTATTGTACATTTTGGACCTTATTTACTTTTTCAGTTTCTCACACTATAGAGACAACGTGATGTTTATACATGTGCATCTGATCATGTCACTTGAGTTGCATACACTTACTTAGAAAAGTCTCCAGTTTATCTATCTCTATAGCTGAGTAATATATACATTTTTATCCATTCATCGGATGATAAGCACTTGGGTTGTATCCAAGTGCAGCTATTACAAATTGTGCAGCTAGGAACATGGATGCACATATGTTGCTGGGATGTGATGTTTTAAACACTTCCTGCAGGATACTTAGGAGAATAGTTGGGTCAAATGGAACCTCAAATCCTAATTTTTTGAGGAATATCCATACTGCTTTCCATAGTAGTTGTACAAGTCTGTATTCCCACCAACAATAGAGAAAAATTCCTTTTTTCCCTAAAGCTTCCGTGACTCTTGAAAGCATTCAGACTTGGAAAGTATTAGATTTAGTGAGCTTGAGAATACCCTTCAGCTAACGATATTCTTAGGAATTTCTATGAATGCAGAAATCCTTGTTTTTTTTATTTTTTACTTTGTAGATCTTAGAAGAAAAATGGAATACAGAACATACGATATTTTCAAATGGCCACATTATTCAATATTTAACATAAAATAAAATGAAATAAAAGCTATCATTCTCACCTATGGCGTCCTTTGGCCTTGTGCTTCTAGCCAGCTGTCTGATACCCCAGCTCTTTTGGCATCTGGTAGCAGACTGTAAGTTTTGTGTCCCATTTTTCTGAATCATCAGGTTTCTGACGTCAGCTTTTCCACGATTCCTCATGCTCTCCAAGGTTCTTAACAACACTACAAAGGATGTGGCCCTCATTAACTGTGTCCCAAGAAATCCATGGATGAAATCCATCAGTGGTATTTCCTTTTGTCTCATCTGTCTTATGTTTTTCATTGTAAAATTGTTCCTCATCCCATTGTACACTGTTTAATCCTGTTTGCACTTCTGTATACATAAAACATAGATCTATTTTATTTTTTATTTTTGGTGGATCTGGTGATTGAACTCCTTCCTTTGTGCTTGCCAGCGAAGAGCTTATTCCACTGAGCCATATTCCCTTCTATCTTAGAAGGGGATATGTACTATTCAGTTTTTGTGAAAGCACATTGACATGATCTTTGCCAAATGACTGAGAAATGGTTGTCAATCCAAAATGGTAAGTTTGAGCATTAACATGCAAACCATGGGACAGAATATTTATAACTAGGACAGTTTTGGAAAATCTCGTCCATATAATAAAACTATGACCCAGTTCCTTTGGCACAGCTCATTTGTTCCAGTGGGATCAAGACATGTTTTCATTAATTTATTTGTCAAAACTAGCACTTAAAACTACCGAGGAAGTCTACATTATTAGTAGCTATGGTAATATAAGAAGTATCTTTTAATATAATAAGATAGCAGGGCCCAGGGAGATAGCTCAGTAGAATAGCCTGGCAAGTGCAGGGTCCTGAGTTCAATCCTTGGTACTGCAAAACAAATAGCATTTAATATTTTCTTTCTGATTTGTACTAATAGTGTTTGGACAGGATATCCTGTCTGTATCTTGTACTATGGAAAACCACTAAAAAGATAACAATGTATAATGTATTGATTCTTGAAACTGTCCTATTAATCAGTTCTGAAGCTGTCTTGTTGCTATTTGTTTCTCAATAAAATAAAAAAATTGCACCTTAAATTTTTTTTTCTTTCTTGAGTTAGGAAGCCCTGGAGAAGAAGAAAAAACATAGGTAAAACAATTTTGTTCTGAGAAAGTAAAAGCTTATTTAATACTTTTGAGAATAAGATCTTCCTAAGACAGAGGAAGGTAGACTATTTTGAGCCCAAAACTTGTCACATTTTGTACTTTTTGTATGGTTCCATGACTTTATTTCTTTCACTCCTCACTCTAAAACAGGTTTTCAGTTCCAACAAATTGTCACCTTGGCTGGCTTTGAAACCAGCTCTCCTAGTTTTCCAGGGGTGTGATGGAGCCTTTGGAGGCTGTGGCACAGTAGGAACTTAGCTGTGTAAAGGTGTGGTACACACCACCTGGTTCCTAGTGCCAAACAGCAAGATGTGTAGGAAGTGTCAAGTAACAGTAAATATTTGAAATGTTTACAGAATCAGAGCAAGGAAGCTTTAGTCTAATATAGTAGCACATTTGATGCAAGAGAAGGATGGCTGGGGAGATAGCTCAGTAGAATAAGTGTTTCCCTGGCAAGTGCAAGGCCCTGAGTTCAATCCCTGGTTCCACAAAACAAAACAAAACAAAAAAAAAAAAAAAAAGAAAGAGAAGGGGCCTTGGTCATGGGCACCTATTTCTTCAATATTTGTTTACTGTTAACACCTTTATTACGTCAAATCTGTTTGAGATGGAAAAGAGAAGAAAATCTCTTCTTACTGAACTTTAGGCCTAGAAGCCACTAAGTTATACTCTTAATTTATGGATGAAAGAGCTGTGACTTAGAGAGATTAGGTGACCTGCCTGAGGTCACACAGCTCCTAAGTACGTGTTGAAATTTGAGCCTAGGTTTGCCAGACTCCTGAATCACTCACTCTTCACTCTTAATGATTCTGACATTAGGGAGAAGCAGCAGTAGCTTTCCTGACCATCAGTCATAGAGTTCCAGCATTTGCAGCAGAAAGTTTCTGAGAAGGGGCATACCAGCAGAGGTGTGTTTAGAGTGATCACAGCTCGTGTCTGAGAGGGCTAATTGTGCTACTCTTTCTTTTCTTGTCTTCTTGTCCAACTCTTTTCCATTGTTTTTCTCTCTTATTTTTCTTTATCCTTTTCCTCTTTACACCTTCTTTTTATTTTTTGTTCCTTCATATGAGGGACTTAGTAGCAACAGGAATTTATGAAGTGATTGCTATATTTTTTTTCTGGATTTGACACTTTCTATTTGTCTTTTGATTTGTACTGTATACAATCTTATTAGATAGGTATTACTATTGAACCTGTACTTTGCAGCTAAGAAAGACACTGTAGTCATGGGAGGCTAGGTAACTTACCCAAGGGTACACAACTAGGAGGTGTTGAGAACCACCTTATGACTGACATTATATCAGCTGTTCTTTTTCCACTGCCCTGTATTCAGGCCAAAAAGAGAGTGTAGTGACTAAAATGTAGCCTTGGAAGGTGCTCAACATAGATTTGGCTAAAGGGTGGACCCTTTGGAAAGTTCTTTGGTGCCATATGATACCATAGTTGTTTCCATCATGTTCATTTTCATCTGGGGGAAGTTAATCATATTCATAGTTCAGAGGCTTAAGAGGTTTAAGAGGTGGGGGCAGAGGAAGTCCAGAGCTTTAACAGGGCTACACAGCTGACTCACCAGAAGAGACTGTTGATGAGTGAAATCATAAATACATCGTATTGCACATTTTCATGCTACCAGTTGTCTAATAGACTTTTAAAGTGCATGACAAGTTATGGAAAACATTTGACTCAAGGCAAAGTCCTCTTGGAAGGTACTCATATATTTGAGGAAGTGCTAAGGCAAGAGGTTGCGTTTAGTGTGCAGCAAATATTGGTTCTGAATACATGCAAGAATTGAAAAGGTTTCTTTATGTTTTTAAGTCACCAACTAAAGACCCCAGCCTCTAATCACTTGACTAATGTTGGATAGGCCAACAAGGAAGTTGAAGAAATTCAGGTTTCTTTTAGCTGGTGTTTCTTTTGTCTTAATTGTGCACGTGCGTGCCAAGTGAGAATGGTGCTGGTGCTTCCTACAAATCTTCCCTTGGTCTCCCTGTCAAAACACAACACTGGTGGCTTCTGAATCTGAGGGTAGCTTTGGATGCTGCTCCCCCTCATACCCCCTTCTCCACATACACATAAATGTTCTCCAAGGTGCCCTACAGATTCTAGCTTAATTTTCTGTTAGCACCCACTGAGAAATTTATTAGTTAACGTAACTTGAAGGATCTGGTGTTACGACAATCAATATTTGCAAAGGAGGGGTGTTATCAACCTTGTGTTTCTGAATGTCTCTGTGCGGCACTCGTCTGAGACCAAAGGAAAGAGAAGAGCCATCGGACTGTAACAGTGTTTAATGTTTCCTCTCCACCGGCTGGTGTTTATTTATTTATTTAAGGTTGTTACTTATGACTTCAGGCTGATTAAATTACACTATTTCTGGAGCTCAACCTCTGGATGAACTTCTGTATACTTAGAAGCTAATGTGATTTACTTTACAAATACAGCAATTTTTTCAATATTTTTATCCCTGGGCTGAGCCTACTTCTTTCTCTTTCTTCAGCTTTTAGTAGAATTGTCTCCTCCTCTTGCCTGTGACTCCTGCATCTCTTCTCCTGTACTAGTCATTTCCCTCAGCCCACGGAAAATGCAAAAAAGACACTAGATATCTCCAATCTATGTATGAGGCTGTATAATATATCTTCAGAAGTCTACCTCATTAATCGTGGCAGCCAAGGGGAAGCATTGATGAAGACAGCTTCAAGTACACAGATCTAATGTACAGCATTTGGGAGGATAGAGAGATGCAAGAGGGTAGTAGAAATATGACAGTCTCTTTTGAAGTAAGAGCTAGACTTGAAAACACAAAGAATTCTGTGTGTGTGTGTGTGTGTGTGTGTGTGTGTGTACTTGCTTGTATTTTTAATGTCTGTATGTGTATAACTGTGTCTTCTACTGCTCATGCATATACACATACATGTAGAAAATATCTAAGTAACCTATACACACACACAAACACACACCACACACACAGAGAGAGACACACACACACACACACTTCCCATTTCAACATTTCCTGTCAGTTTCTTTCTCTTTTGTTTTGTGGTACCGAGGATTGAACTCAGGAACTTGCACTTGCCAGGCAAGTGCTTATTCTAATGAACCGTCTCCCCAACCCTTAACATTTCCTGATTAGCCAAATACTATGTACAAAGGATGGTCTGACCTCTTACCAAGTATGCAGTATATACCTGATTTACAAGATTATTTAGTTCACTTTAATTTGCAATGAAAAATGATTAACTTTGAAAGTTCTCCTTAGTTGACAGTGTAACAAGAGAATAGAATTATGAGTCCAAAAACAGCACAGGAAGATTAGTAAGTGGAAACATGTTAAAAGTACTCCAGTAATGCTTCCAGATGTTAGCAAACCTTCTAGGAACTCCAGGAAAGTAATATTGAACTCAAGAATTCCACTTATTAGATTACTTAGAACTCTTAACTGTACAAGATTCTTCAACAGGTATGCCATTTTATTACAGCGTATTTTGCTAATTACTTTCATTTTTAATTTTTAAGAATAACACAAAATGGTAATAAAAGGGATGACTTGGATAATTATGCTGTGAATTGTTGATCACTTTTGAACGTTTGATCTTCATTTTCTAAAGAGAACAAAATATAGTAAAAAAGTACAAACAACACAGAATTTCATTAAACAAAATCACAGGAATTCAACAATGGCTATTATATTGCATACTGTTGCCTTCAAATTAGTTATTTAGATGACCAGATCTAAGCATTCAAAGTTGGTCAAAAAATGAAATGGAAGAGAGAAAAAATTAAGTCTTAAGGGCTCCATTCAATTTTAATGATCCAAGTTGTGAGATAACTCATTTAGGAATTATACCTGAAGTTGGCTATTGTTATTTCATCAGAAGTCTTTGCCCAGTCTCACTGTATATGCTTTAGTTAGAGTCTATGTCTCTGTTGTTGAACTAATAACCTAACCACTTATTTCTTCCCTTAGGGGAAAGCTATGTCTGTTCCTCAGACAACTTCTTTAAAAAGGTGGAGTACACCAAGAATGTCAATCCCAACTGGTCTGTCAATGTAAAGACATCAGCCAATATGAAAGCTCCCCAGTCCCTGGCCAGCAGCAACAGTGCCCAGGCCAGAGAGAATAAGGACTTTGTGCGCCCCAAGCTGGTGACCATCATCCGTAGTGGGGTGAAGCCTCGGAAGGCCGTGCGCGTGCTTCTGAACAAGAAGACGGCCCACTCTTTTGAGCAAGTCCTCACTGATATCACTGAGGCCATCAAACTGGAGACCGGGGTAGTTAAAAAACTCTACACTCTGGATGGAAAACAGGTAAGTATCTTCTCAAAGTACTTTTCTAATTTTTCTAAATCATTGGATGACTGTCCTAAACCTAAGCCATTATTTCTGATTGAGGGCCGCATCTTTTACATCTCACTATCCCTACCTGATATTATATGTCTTATTAGAGCAAAGGTATTTTCAGCAAGTGAAAGATTATCCAGAAATCTGAGGCTCTGAGAGTCAACCGTCCTCTAATTGACCAAATATAATGATCATTTTAGCATCTGTTTCCTGATCTGCTAAGAAAAACAATGCTAAAAACTAGATCTGCTAAAAACTAGATCCCATAAAAAGTTATGTGTATAAATTTATCTATTACATGATATAAACTTGATTATTCATACATATAATTTAAGATGAGATTTTCCCACTTAATTTTTATTTAGATACCTTCCCTTTAGTGTTCTGCATCCAGTCTGATGAAAGAAGGTTGAGGTGACCTTCATATGCCAAGCAAAGAGCCAGACATGGAGAATCACTGCAGCCTCTTGTTCACTGTCTTTGCACTGCACAGAACTTTCTTTTTCTCTCTCACTTCTCCATATGACATAGCTCTCTTAATTTGTTTCCACTGATGGTTTCTGTGAGAAAGACTATTTCAGGATCCTAAAATTAGACCAAGAAAGATGCTGCCATCTGTTCCTCTCCGAATCAGGTTCTTCATGTCATTTCTTATACTACTGAAGTGCCACCTATATTAATAACTGGGAAAGAATGTAGCCGGGCGCCTCCATCAGACAGATGCACCATTGAGTATAATAGTCAGTGTACTCAAAAATTATTTCAGGAGAATTGGACAATAGCTAGTTTTATTGGTTCTAAAGCAAATCCTGGTGCCCCATCACACAAAACAAGTATAGATTGTTATCAGTCCATAATTCTACCTCCTGAAATGCCTTTGGTGCTTAAACAACTGTGCAGATCCTAAGAAGGATGATTCACTATACATTAGAATGAGCGATGATTGCTCAAATGCAAAACCGTGCCTTCTCTTATCAATTCTGATTTATAACATCCAGATTTTCAATATCTGGTCACTCCTATTCATGTGTCATTGGTGGTTTTTGGTAAATTTGTGAGTTTTATTTACATCTTACCATTTTGTGATCTGAAGGCTTATCTGGGAGAAACAAGACTCAAGAATTTTAGAATTGCTGCATCTCCAAATGGATGAACTTAGAAGCCTGCACATTTAATTTCCCACCTAAGGCAGGGATGTGCTTGATAATTGTTTTATAAGCTAGCCTAGTTCAATGTGGTTTTTAGAGAAATTAGGTTGCTTTGATCATGAGTCTGCTTGCCAATATCTTCAGCCTCTCTAAGTCATACAGAACAAAGTATAAAAGAAGTACATAGGGTTGAACTTCAAGAGGTTTGGTCTCTATTCTTTTTTTTTTTTTTTTTTTTTTTGGTCTCTAGTCTTGATACTGCCACTTCCTATGGAAACTTGGCCTAATCACATAACTGTCCAGAACTTCACACTTCCTCTTTGAACCAAGCAACTGATCGCACCTCTTTGGCTCATCTTCACATTATTCTTTTGAGGATCAAATGAAACAGTGGCTTTGAAAGCAATCTAAATGAAAGCTCATGTACATCTGCAGACAACTCATGATTAAATGAGATTTAAGGGAATTTGCATACATATGAATTATCTTCTCCCTACTTTACATTTATCATTCTTCTTATAAGCTCCCAACATTTTGTGGAACTATACCATTTCTTGGCAGTCTGTGATTGCTTCTATTCATGTAAAGAGCCATGTCCACTTCCTAAATAAGGGATCTCCAGTACAAGGACTAGTGGATTTTCATCATAAGCAGGCAATGCAGGGTGTGAAGCCCTCTCTAACAACCTTCAACCATAAGTTTTCATTTCTCTGAGCAGTACTGTATAAAGTAGCAGCATAGATTATGGTGCATCTGTACAGAAACTGAAGGAAGTGATGTTTCAATGCTTAATGCATCCCTTTCCAGTATCTGTACATCTATGTATATAGATCCTTCTCTGTAAAATGCTCCCACTGCTCATCCTGATCCTAGGAGGTCATCTTGTTTAAAAGTTATTTTTTTCTTTGAATAGTTCTGTTTGCATTAGGTGTATTAGAAGTAATCCTAACTTTCTTTTAAATTAATGTTCAGATCCTAGTGCACTGCAAATCAATGGATGTTGATTGCATAAACTGACATAAAGAGATTCTCACATGGCTCCATTAGATAATATAAGAAACTCTCCTATTTCAATGCCGCAGACATTGTCCTTAAGTCTATCAAAAGAGATAGGGAATTTCCAAAGGAACCCACACTCCCACCTGGTCAACTTCCATCTGTTGTTTTACTTGAAAGTCACTAAGATCAATAATTTACATTTACAAGTAGTATTTCCTGAAGTAGTATATTTTAAAGACAATTGTCTATCTCTTCACTCCACAGAACTCTTTAGAAAAGATTTCTGTAGCCAAATCAGTTTGTACAATAGTACAAATTCTGTGCTTTTCTTACAAATTCATAGTGCTGTTGGCACATCACATGTCCTGGGAAGTCTTACATCAAGGAAACCTACTTAATTATATCCAGGATTTTACCAATCCTGTTTAGTCACAGGTATTTTAAATGAGAGAGAGAGAGAGAGAGAGAGAGAGAGAGAGAGAGAGAGAGAGAGAGAGAGTAGAGAGAGACAGAGAAAGAGACACAAAGAAATGCTGTTCACAGAAGATACTGAATGACTAGCAGCTATTCTAAGCAGGATTAGTATGAATGGGCTAAAACACAACTCAAATACTAATATGTCATTGAAGCACTCATGTGAGATATCATCTTCAACGAAATGAAATGGCTTTGTCCCCTTCATTTAGGTAATACTTTGCTAAAATAGGCCAGTCTATTATATCAAATTTATTGCTACTTCTGTTTGCTTGTACACTAGTTCACTGATTGGCTTATGTTCATTGATAGGAAATCTTAGATATGGCTCTTTTTTTCTTCATTTTTTAATGTTTTAATGTGGTTTTGGAGTCCTTAGTTTTGGGGGAACTTAAATTTTCTGGTATAGGATACTACTTTCCTGACTTCTTGCCTCTGAGATGTCTATGGTCTATATAGATAGGAAAGCTGACCATCACTAATATGACGAGGTCCAAATTGACTTCTCTCTTGAATAAAAAATTGCCAATGGAATAAAGAGTGGTTGGTAGAGACCTGGCTGCTCTCAGAAGCCAAATGGATTCCTGAGAGATCAGAGAGGACATGATGGAGCATTGGCCATCATTGTAATGCAACTGATGTTGTTCTTTTGATTCTTCATCTTCTAGAGTGCTGTGGTGCTTTGAACAAAATTTTTCAAATATGAAGAAACAAGGTACATTTTGACCTTCACACATAAAGCTTATATATATATATATATATATATATATATATATATATATATGCATATATATATAAATTATATATATATAATATATTTTCTGATTCACTTGATATTAGTTCAACAGACATGCAGTCTGTCCTTACAGTCAATTTTGAAAGAAAGCATGAAGCTTATGTATGTTGGAGATGCAGAGCTTTAATTATAGGCTTCCAGCTTAGGAGTATCCTATCCAGGATCACAGCTGGTCCTCACACTATCCGTTTTCATATTACACTGATGATTGTCATCTTTGAGTTCAGTTTGGTTCACACCCAGGATCTGTGCAAAAGATAAAAATAAATTTTAAAAAATTTCTTATCATCCCAAGATACATGCCTAAAGACCAAGTGAGGCACAAGTATGAACTCAGTTGGATGAGTTCATTTCACATTTCTGTCTTCATATTTCTGATCCTATCTGTTTGGATGAAGGATTCTAGGTCTCAGAGTAACAGGAGAGGTGTAAGCTGATTACAAGATAACTCATAGCACAGGATCTTTAGAATAGGAGATTTAAAGAAGTGTTTGAAGTGTAATAGGAAAACGACAGCATGAAAGATGCTTAAGCAGTACTAGAAAGGCTCAACACTTTCATGTTGCTATACAAAATAACTAGGTTCTGTGAGCACAAAGTCAACTGCAGGAAGCTCAAGAATACAGATTGGATTCAACCTGGGATATGTTCAGTGCATATCCCAAGATGGATGTCTTTCCTGTGCTCCCGCAGCCAGTTTTTCTCTTTTCCATTATTTCTCCCTTGTCTAATTCTATCTGGTCTTATATGTCTTGGCTTCCAGCTCTGCCAGAGCCAATATCTCTACCTGCCTTGTGTTATGACCTTGTCATTTCAACAGGATCAATAGAAAATGCCATGTGGTCCCAAATTATGTCACAAGAGGGAGTCTCTTATCATTGACCTTTACTTGAGAAAAATCAAGGCTGGGAAAGTGACATATATAGTACTAGAATTTTACTTCCCCAACCATTCATAGATTCTAAGAAATGGGCTTTGGAAGGATTGCCTGAGAATGAAGTAAATAAGTTCAAAAGTAGAAAGACAGATTGGGTTCTATGACAGAAGACAGCTTACAAACTATTTCCCCATATATGCTGGTAGATTTTCTACTTTAAAAAAAGAATTTATTATGGGGGCCACCAAGTCAAATATACTACCCTCTGGAAATAAAGGAACAAATGTATCCTGAGAAATAATTATTGTTGCAGTAATTTACCCTCTCAGAGTTTTGTTGTTATTGAGGTGCTCCTGGATTTGAGAAGTGATGGAAGTATTGTCTTAGTATTCCAATCTTTTATGCTGACTAATCTGTCATTATTTAAAATTCAGCAAGTGGAAAGAACCCTAGAGGGGAATTTAGAAACTGACCTTAGATCTTCACTCTGTTCTCCATTGGCTATGGGAAGTGGGGCCAATTATGTAGCTTCCTGTGATATGATTCAAACTAAGCCTGTACTGAGGGTACCTTGGTGCTCAGAGTATTCACTTGAGAGTGAGTGCCGCTTCTACCTAGACAGCTTTTCACCAGGATTCTCTGCTCCACGAGCTCCAACTCTGTATGCTCGTACAGTTGCCAAGGTGATGTACACTCACCTTGGCAGATATGTTGTTTTCTAGGATGGCCCCTAAATGGGGCATATATTCAAATTTTTCTTATTTCTAATGCCAAAACCAAAATAATTTTCAAACTTGTAAATTTGACTTGACTTCCTTTTGTTTCTAATGTGTATGTTATGAGGGACAAAAGGTAAAAGATTCACAAGCAAAACAAGACAAAAGGCAGGCTGCTGGGCTGGGGACTTGGCTCAGTGGTAGAATGCTTGCTGAGCAAGCTGGAAGCCCTGGGTTTTGTCCTTGGTACCAATAAACAAACAAACAAACAAACAAACAAATAAATAAATAAACCTCCCCTAAAAAAAATTCGACCAAAAGGCAGGCTGTTAGAATTATGACAAGCATTTGGCAATGCCATTAATAAAACATCTCCACCATAGTAGTGCTATTTTCTGCACTGGGGAAGGGTGTTTACTAGTGGGGATAGCTAGCGCTAGAAATAAATGTGCTGCTATTTCTGGAGTATTCTGCAGAGACTCATTAGTTCAGGATTGATCTTTCCAGGGATACAGAGTGCTCCATTACCAGCGGTTGAAGAGGCTAGCCTCTTGTTCTCAGTTCTTCATTTTAATTGTTTTCATCATTGCTCCCTTAAATGTCTCGAAAAGCATTGCCTGCAAAAACATTTGAACAGCTTTATTGAGATACAATCCCCACACCAAGCAATTTACTTGTTTAAAGTACGAAATTCAATACCTTTTAGTATATTTAGTGTTCTACATCCGTCAGTATGATCAATTTTAGAATATTTTCATCTCTCCTAAAAGAAACTCCATAACATTCAGGCACTACCCTCCAATCCCCAGATCCCATCTGTAGGCAATCACGTATCTCCTTACTTACTCTATGAATTTACCTACTCTAGACATCCAATAAGAATAGAATAGCACAATATATATCATCTTTATTTGGCATAATGTTTTAAGGTTCATCCATATTTTAACATATAATCAGTAAATCATTCACCATTATGGGTAAATGATATTCTGTTTTATGGATATAACACAATTTGTTTTTTGTGTGTTGATGGAAATTTGAGTAATGTGTATCTTTGCTATTATGAATAGTGTTGCTGTGAATATTGATGTAAATATTTTGAGTGGATATATGTTACTGTTTCCCTTCAGGAAACATCTAGGAGTGCTGTTACTGTGTTTTACTATGGGATTATGCTTAGAATTTAAAGAAATTATCAAATTTCCAAGGTGATTGTATCATTTCACATCCTCACCACCACTTGTTTTGGTCTTTCCTTTTTATTAGAGACATCCTAATAGGTGTGAAACTTGTTGTGGTTTTGATTTACATTTTCTTATGTGTAATGATTGTACATAATGCATATTGGATGCTAATGGCAAAAACAAGTGTATTCAGATGATTTTATTTGAGTTATTAGTTACTTTTTTTTAAACCCAGGGCCTTTGCATTGAGTAGTATCTCCAACCTTTTCTAGTTTTTAGTTTGAAACAGGATCTCACTAAGCTAAGGGTCAGGTTTTGAAGTTGCAATCCTCCTGCCTCAGCCTTCCAGAGTGCTGAGATTATAGTTATGTGTCACATCAGGCTTAATTATTAGTTTTGTTAATGTTCAGTTGTATCAGTTCTTCCTACATTCTATGTTTTTATTTATTTCTTTTTTATTGCTAGGATTCAAACCCAGGATTTTATGAACATTTAGGCAAGCATTCTAAGATTATGTTTTCTGGATAAAAATTCTTCTTCACATATGTCTAAACATTTCTTCCTATTCATTATAATATCTTTATTTTCAAAATTCTTCAAGAGTAAGAATTTTTAATTTGGATGAAGTTCAGTTTGTTTTACTTTGATGTATTATGCCTTTAGTCATATCTAAGAATTTTTTATTTAACCCAAGATCTCAAAATTTTTCTCCTGTTTTCTTCCAGAAGTTTTATCTCTTATTTTTGGGTCTCCGATCATTTGCATTAAATTGTTTATATGGGGTGAGCTGAGAGTCATGGATCTTTTCAGGGATAGATGAGAAAGAGTCAGAGGTATTTGATTTTTCTAGCACCATTTGTTCAACAAAAAGCATAAAGCCATATATTAGAATTGGAAACTTGAAAATACCTTGTGTTATATAATGAAATGATTTTATAGTTTCTAGAACTTGTCAAAATGTGGTTGCAAGTGAATGTAACACAGGAGCTTCCTCTACATAGGTGCTCTGGAACAAGAGTTCATTGAAAGGCCACAATAGTAGGTTGGCTAAGCCTCCTTTAGTAGGAGAAAAGAGGGCTTGATAAGAAAGGCTAAACAGGACTATTGTTCCTTGGCAATGTTCCCTATGCGCTGAATTCCAGGGTTTCTGACACAGACCCAGTCAAACTTGCCTGTTCTATGACCTACGTCATATTAGCTCAAAGTGGTGCTAACTAGGATTCGGGGAACTAGTGGAAGTATCAGCAGAATTGTTGGTGTTACTAATTGTTGGTGGAACAACTATAGATATGATTTATATACCATATACTTAGCCCTTTAAAAGAGGAGAGTTCAGTGATTTTCACAGGTTAGTTAAATCACCCTATTTTAGAATACTTTATCAAGCTTTTCACTCTCCAGCCCTAAGAAACCAATAATCTAATTTATATTTCATACATTTTTTTCTCTTTTAAATAGTTCATATAGATGTATAACATAATGTGTAGTTTTATTTTTTCTTAATTTTTACTTATTATTAGTATGTGCTTGTAGTACATAATAACAGTATTTGTGGGGAATTGATATCTACATAACATGTATTTGTTCTGTTTTTCATCCTTTCCCCTCCTCTTCTGTAAGAGTTGTATTTCTTTATTTCATATCATCTATTTCATATTTTACTCTTTATTTATATTTTGGCTTACTCATGTAAGAAAAACTGTGTGAGGGTCGGCCAGATAGCTCAGCAGACTAAAGTGCCTGCTTATGCAGGTTCAGAGCTTAGGATCTGATCCCTGGCCTGCCATGCAGGCCTTGCCCCTTAGGCGTGCTGACACAGCAATTGAGACTGGGTGTAGTGGTGCGTCCCGGGAATCCCAGCAAGTGGGATGCTGAAAACAGGAGGATCACTGCAAGTTAAATCTATGTTGTGAGACCCTATACTAAATATATTAAAAAATAAAGAAAGAAAAGAAAAACCATATGATATTTAAGCTTGTGCGTCAGATATATTTCACTAACATGCTCTCAGTGCGCATCTATTTTCCAACAAACTATTCAAGTATATCCTTGTATTTTTTATTTTTTATTAATTTTATTGAGAAACAAATAGCAATGAGACAGTTTCAAAACAGGTTAGTAGGACAGTTTCAATAATTAATACATTGCATATTGTCTTCTTAATGGTTATTCATAGTACAAGATGCAGACATGATATTCTGTCCACAAAAACTAGTAGAAGAAATCTTTCTATTCATTGAATTAAAAGACTGTAGCTGTATTTCTATCCTAACTCTTTGGTATGTAGAGATACAAATTGGTCCTTCATTTATATTCCCTTTTTTGTTTAGTTTTGTCAGGCATGGGCATTCCATTGCCATTAAAATATCATAGGTTCGTGAATTCAGCAAAACAGTCCAATATAGTCTAATAGTCCATAATAGTAGTTGGTTATCCGCAGGACTGGCAATGTCAGAAGTTGTTGACTTAAGCCTTTTACAGCTCAGCATATCAATATGGCTTTACATATTATACCTCATTTTTGTATTTTTCTGCTGGATAGTTAAGACCAAGATAAAATAAGGCCTATATGACAAGAAATATAACTTTTGTATCTGCCAAGGTTAGTCAAATCCCCACAGGATTTACCCTTTAACCCTGTACCACAGTTTGCACATCTTTTGTCAGTGTCAGCCATGTGGATGAGTCACGGCCATTGCTTGACCACTTTGCTCTCTGTGAAAGCCGGAGAGAATGTTTTCTCTCCATGTGGCTCTCCTTAGGCACACTCTACATCATTGATCACTTTCCTCTCTGTCCCCATCATCTTCTTGATCAGAAAATTTGGGGCACCACTGAATTACAGTACAAGTTTTCCTATGTCCTGAGTCCTCACTGACCTTGAAAGGCCAGGGCCAAAATGTTGACTTTACTTGCAGCCCTTCCTTTTACTAATTTTTGGTCTGCAAACTTAAGTTGTTAACCCTCCAGAAGAGAAGCTTAATGATATTACTACCCTGTAACATAGGCTGTTGAGCTTCACCTCACTGTCTAAATATCAAACATCTTAGACATAACATGGAAGAGGCATTTTCCATCAAATACTGATACGTTAAACTTT
>PVKA01019654.1:0-38212 GCA_004027165.1 Ctenomys sociabilis
GGGGCTAAAATTCCTGTGTGCTTCACAACCAGTGCTTACTTTCTCAGCTCACAATTCCAGTAAGACAGCACAGCTCCTGTGGTACATCTCTCCATTAATTTATTTAATTCTTTCCATGTAGGGCATCCCTATGCAGCTCAGACTCATAGTGATCCTCCTGTCTCAGTCTCCCCAGGGCTGGGATTACAGGCATGTACCACCACACCTGATTTTGGGACCTGCATGGCATACTTGGGGCTGGGACAGCATGTGGTACTGAGGATTGAACTCAGGTCTTTGCTCATGCCAGGCAGGCACTTAGAACACTGAGCTATCTCCCAGCCTGTTTCTGTATTTTAATACATATCAGTTTCATTTCATTGCCACCCTAACGGGTTACTGAAGTGGTACTTAATGTCTTAGATGTTCCCTGGTTAGATAAAAGTTTCTGATGAATCACAGCTGGGGGTTTAACAGATTAGCTAAAAGATTAATTAGAATGAGTTTTCTTTACAAGACTTTCTTGAAGCATTTCTAAAAACAGAGTCTCTAATATGACAGGACAAATTTCAAAGCAATCAGATACAGCATTAAGAGCACAATGGGGTGGTCTTTGTCCCTTCATTGGTCATCTGGAAGGTTGGAAGGACAAAGGACACTTAAGTCTGCAGTGCAATCAACTGGATTGCTTCAGGCAAAGGGTTATCGTTGGGTTGCATGACAGTCTGATCCGCCTTTGCTAGAAAATACAAGATACAACCTTATGAATATTTACTAGTCAAAACAAAACCCAAATTATTAAACACATAGGAACTAAACAATGCACTTCTAAATAATCAATGGATCATGAGTGACTACATACTATTTGTGGATATATACATGTCCCTCATAGAATTTTGTGTATCTCTTGTGATTATAAACTGATATGCATAAACACTGCACTGCTAGCACTTTATTCCACAGTTCACTTTTACCAGTTAAAGAAATTGGGAGTAATAAGCTCCTTTGCTTTTAAGACATATAGAGGACACTGGAAATGAAAGTCAAGTGTGGTTGGAAGGCACCATGGTGTGCTCACCACCCACCACACTGTAAAGCTTGGGGCCTCGAGTCTTGGGCCTATGCCTGAAGCCTCTGGGATTCTACACCTGTTGGAGGCCTCCAGATAAAGCTCACCAGGGAGAATTCTCCACAGAAGCTGGTGACATCCAGGATGTGCTCAGCCTGACCACGATCAAGGGTGGAGACTCCTGTCTCTTGTTGCCTTATTCCTTTTCTCCTTTCCATTTCTGTTCATGTGAGACATTGTGATCACGGTGCAGCTGACAGCTTATGGAGGGAACACACATGCTGGCTGTGTCATGCTATCTGAAATCCATGCAACCTTAGAGATGGATCCTCTGATTTGTCCTCTGCTTGTAAAAATTATGAGTTTCTTCTGTAGGGGTAAGCTTACAGATTCAGATTCCTTACTAAACAATAGGAAAATCCTATTGTAAGGATTTTACAGTTAAGGTGTACCAGAAATTGACAAAAGAAATCAAAATTTATAGTTTATAGATTTACTACCTTAATCATCTCAAAGTCAGTTATCTCTAACCATGGAGTGATTCAAA
The DNA here is from genome assembly GCA_004027165.1 of Ctenomys sociabilis. Taxonomy (NCBI): domain Eukaryota; kingdom Metazoa; phylum Chordata; class Mammalia; order Rodentia; family Ctenomyidae; genus Ctenomys; species Ctenomys sociabilis. The sequence goes on from PVKA01019654.1 coordinate 1,596, forward strand.
GCATGGAGTGTTAGGTGCATATGGCTTTCTTACTGGTAGCCCCTGAAGAATGAGGTGTTCTGCCACATTAGGGATCCATGCAGCATCATCGTTGCTCCATACCTAATTGGGAGCTCAGCATTGCTCTGCATCTTTCAGCTTTCACAGTAGAGTGAAGCACTTCCCAGATGGCTCATAGCCTTGTGAGTGGCCTTCTTTTGGTAGAACGTTACTTTCTTGGCTTTGCATAAATGGGATATAGAGGGATGTGTGGTAGCTGGTGCCTCCCATTGATCGTAGGTAACTGTCATGGTAGAAGCTCTGTGGCAGAGGTCAACCCGTATGCCACCTGGGCAGCACAGGTGGAGTCCTTCTTAGGCTCACATTTTGGTGTCTGGTGTTTAAAGAGTGCTCCGCAGCTCAGTGCTGCTGTCCTGCAAGGCACTGGCACAGGGTCCTCTCAAGAAGCTGAAATGTCTGAGGCCAACCAGTATGTATCAAATGGCCTCAGTCTAGGTAAAGTGACACAACCATGAGGAACAGATGGGACATTATAGCACTCTGACTCTGACTGGTGAATTCTATACCAAGACAAGACAAGGGCTTTGTGAGCGGGAAGATCAGCACCTGAGCCCCATGTGGGTCCACCTCTCAGGTTCAGAAGCTGACCATGGGAATCATCAGGCACTGGTGACTAGACTGAGCCATCTGCATACTGTGCGTTACTGTGCAGTAATCCAAAACCCACCCTCGTACACACCGAGTCCTGGCTTAGCAGTCTGACAGCCAAGTTGCAGCTGGTCACATGCAGCCAGCTCATGGTACAGGTCCAGTGAGGCGAATGGCCACTGCCAGGGCATCTGCAGCCAAGCAGGGGAGCTGCCTGATGCACTCCTGGGCCTGCCCCTGGGACTCGCTGCTCAGCCGAGCTGCCAAGCCTCCTCCGGCTCTGAGGCTGCTCAGCTCCTGAGTTCTTCACTCATGTGTGCTCTGCTAAATTAATTTGCCTAAAGTTTGTGCTTCAATGGGACATTTGAAGGACACCTTCTATCTTCCAACACTTAGAGTTTCCCTTGATGTGGCTGTCAGAGGGTGAGCATCCGTGGGGTTCCCCGGAGATGCATTTCAGCCTCACCTTTGCTAAGGAATGGGCAGTCCAAAGGTGAAACAGATCGAGTAGCTGGGTGGCAAATGCCCTGTGAAGGGCTTCCTGAAATCCCAGATAATCGTCGTTCAGAAATGTGGCTTACCTGGGTAGTTTGGATTCTGTTGCACGGTGTTCTCACAGAACCTACGGGCCAAGGTACATAATGCCGTAGTGTAGTGGGTGCCTAACTGGTGGCCAACGTCTTACACCCAGCTGAGTTAAACTAGCATGGTGCTGGGTGCAGGAGGCCACCTGAAGTTGCTGTCAGCAGCATCAAGGCAGAACGGGAGAAGTTGCTGGATCGCTGTTAGGGATGCTGCTTGGAGAAGTTGCTGGAGTTGTTGGAAGCTTCTAGTTCTCTTGGGCTGTGCTGCTGGAGGATCTTGCCATGCTGGCTTTCCTGATGAACTCTGGAGGAGCTCTGGTCCTCATCTTGAGCATCGTTCCTGACCCCAGAGGAGAACAGGGTGCTGAGGATGGCTGGGGTACTTTTGGGGTGGCTCTGGTGCTTACCTTGAGCATTTTTCCTGGCTCCAGTGCAGTCCCCTCAGCCTGCTAGCACAGACTTGCTTCCACCACTGACCTTTGGGCCTTTGGGCTTTTCCAGAACAGATCCATGAAGTAGAATCTGGACCCTCAGCTGGATTCTTTAGTATTTAGTGTGTGGACAGATTTCTTGCACTACTTGTATATGATTCTTGGGTGGTTCCTTATGAACTAATATTGTAAGATGTGCCCTGTATTATATTGTTGCCTTTGCAAAAGCCCCAAACCATAATCCAAAGCAAGCATCAGATATACACTAATTCATTCAGGAAATGTTTCTTTACCACCAGATACCAGTCATTGTTCCAGGCCCTGGTGTCATACAAATCCATGCCATCAAAGCTTGGTGTATTAAACATGAGTAACTCACAGAGCAAACTAGAGAAGTAAACAAGCTGAAGAGAAGAGACAGGGTGGAGAGCAAAAGGAAGCTTTGAAAGTACCAATCAGAGCTCTTTGCAGACAGACACCATACAGCAAGGCATGACTGTGTTGTGATCATTGGAGGGTTGAGGAAAGCTGCACCAATGGAGGAGCTGCATGTGGTACAACAGGTGCAGAGCGCTAGCCCAGGACTGGCCTTGCCTCTGTGAACAGGCAGCAGCTTGCATGGCTGAAGCCGCAGCGAGGGACCAGGGTGCCAGTGCACAGGACCTGCTTGGTCTTGGTGAGGGTTTGCTCTTGCCTCTGAGCAGGATGGGGGCAGTGAAGGGCTTGGCCAAGGAGTGCCATGCGGGGCTGGCAGTGTTACAGTGGTGTGCAAGAACTGGTCATGGGGAGGAAGAGAGTGGGTCCAGAGGAGAGACCATGGCACCAAGCTGGGGACTGCAGTGGTAAGAAGTGGGCAGAACAATTGAACTAAGAAAAAGTTTTCATGATAGTAAAGAAATACTAAGAATAAAACACAAGATAAATGCTGGAATGACAAATAAATGACCATCGCTCCTGACAGTTTCTAAAGTACATGTTGGTAATTTCTCTTCTGATTTACAGACATCTTTTAACTTTTAGAAGTTATTGATTTTTATGATGAAGAAATAAATTTAGTTCATTGTAAACATTTTGAAGAAAAAAAAAGAAGTGGGCAGAGTCTGCATTTAAAGAATCCGATGCCAGGCTGATACAAGTGAGGGAAGACAGGGTGCTGAGCTGTAGGTTGTAGGCACAGGTCTGGGAAGGCTGACTTGGGATAAACTGAGGCGAGACAGCTGTGGGCATTTGCGGTGGAACTGAAGACAGATCAGCTTCACAAGAATCATGCCTTGACTGTGCAGTCTTCCCAGTTTGCAGAAGAGAATGAGAAGTGTGTGATGCATAAAGAACCAGGAGACGCAGTGGGCTGGGACGACAGCCACGGAAGACACAGATGGGGATGAACTTAGACTGCTGCCCCTGCTCATGGGCTCTGTTGAGGAAAAGACATTTCAAATAAGGCATTTTTCCTCTACTTAGCTAACTGTTGAAATCCCAACACCAGCTTTTGTAATGCAGAGTTGATGCTGTCTCATTTAAGCTGGGCACAAGCACAGACGAGTTTTAGGGCAGTGAGACCACTCTGCAGCCCTAGAACAGAGATGCTGTGGTCACACACCTGTCACAGCCCTCGGAATGCACAGCAGAGCCTGCTGTCAAGAGGAGCTGCTGGAAGGCTGCTGGCCAGCACTTGGCCACCCGCCGCTTCCCCACCACCTCCCGACACCTGGCACCCACCTGTTTTCTAGTATGTTTGTGCGTTGTCCTTGCCCAGAATGTCACAGTCAGAATCACATAGCATGTGGCCTTCACCACCGACTTCTAGGTGTGTATTGCCATCTTCTTACACCTTCACTGACTGCAGGGTGTCTTGCCTATGTCCATATTGGGCAGTTACAAAGCTGTCTACTATGAGCATCTCTGTGTAGTGGGGGTGGGGTGGAAGGGCTGAGCTGCTGAGCAAAGCACTTTCTGGTTGTACAGAAAAAGCCCATGTTCACAGCTCCTAAAAATATGAGAACTGCCAGAATGGCAGAACACTGACTCTTAGGCCAATTCCAGGGCAAAAATCGTCAAATTAGAGAGCAAAAAGTTTCCCTTAATTAGCAAGATTTCCAGCCAAGAATTCCTTTGTTTTAACTCCTCAATGCCTTGCTCACTTTCCTGGGCTTTTGCCTCAGGTGCGCTCTCTGTTTTCTGCACCTCCCTGAATTGCTGGGGACCCAATAAACACAGACAATGCAGAGGAGTCTTTGTCTTAGCTCCAAGAGAGCCCTGTTCTTCCTGGACCCTCACAGCCTCACTTACAGTGTGTCTTTTAGGGAAGCCTCTTCATCACATGGGAGCTCAGCCAGCTCCTGTCAGTGCTTTGAATGGATATATTTTCCATGCCCTTGGGTGAAAGCCACAGAGCCTGCAGGCTGGGCGACATGGTGACTCTGTGCTTCGCTGTAGTGTTCTACAGCCCACCCAGCTGTGTCTCAGCATGGCTGTGCCTTGCCGCCCCTGCCTAGTGGTGAAGTTTTCTTGTGCCAGTATCCTCACCTGCACCTGAGGGAATCAAGACCTGGGGTCCTTGGCCTTTGTGCAGGTTGTACAGTGGTAATGTTTTAATTGAAACAAAGTCATGGTTTGAAAGTCTTTTCATAGGCATGCTATCTGTATAGCTTCCTCGGTTAGCTGTGAGTTCAAATATTTTTCCTCATTTTAATTAGGTTTTAAATTTTAAGAGATAAATGCATATTTTCAATAGGAAAATAAACACAGGAAGCATGTAGTCATTCTTAACCCCATTTAAATGGTTTTACTTTTGTTTTTGATTGTTGTGGCTATCAATTTTCATCATGAACAAAGGACTTTAAAATTGTAACCTTAATTATCTTCTCTTTTAGTGAATGTTAAAGACAATTGGAAAAGTCCAGCCAGGAAGGAATATAGCCAGGCAGGAATGGGTGTCAGTAAGAGGACAGAGTGGGCCCTCCAGCTGTCATCCCTACAGAAGCATCAACTTGGAAACTGTCCTGTTTAGTCATAATGATATCTCCCAAGAGTTAAGGAACCTGAGAGCAGCATGGGGTCACAAGCAGCACCCCGCAGAGGGAGGGGAGGTGGTCATCATTTCCCTCATGGGGCCAAGGAGAGAACAGTGCGCACCACACTTTGCCTCCAGTTCCAAAACTGGGCAGCTCCCCTCCAACTGAGGCTTGAGCCCATGCCTGCACCAGTGCCAGCTCAGCCCACACTGCCCAGGCCAGGCGGTGCCTGCAGGACGCAGCCCAGAGTCCACCACATGGCAAAGGTCCCAGGCCCTGTGACACTCACTGTTAGCCTGCCCGGGGCTGTGCCCTTCGCTGAGACTCTGATTCTAGAAGACCCATGAGCCTGACAGAGGCCACTACAAAGCAGCCCTGAGTAGGACTTAGAGATTGGCTTTTCATGTTTACTTGTGAGTCTGCACAGGGCCTAAGCTCCTTCTCTGGTGATGGGCAGTGGACTAATTGTGAGTGAGCCTCTGTGAGTCACTGGCCCCTACTGAGGTCTCTGTGGTGTTCCAAGCCCTATGAGTCCACAAGGGATAAGAGAAGGCCACAGCCAAGGGCCCTGGCCCGATCTCAGCCAGCTAGACTGCAGCATCAGGTGCCGCACTCTGAGTGCACTGCTCCTAGTAAGATATTACACACCTTACTTACTCAAGTGGGTCTGCCCTTCTGGAGTATTCCTCTCCCTTATTTTGATAACTGAATAAATATAAGCTGCCCAGAGAAGGTCCTAGCCCCGAGAGAATCCAGGATTCCGTGGGAGGGTTTTGATCATCTTGGAGCTCTGAAATCATTTTATTTTTAAAATGTTTTTATGTATTTGGCACAGGTTCTCACTATGCAGCTCCAACTTTTCATAATCCTCCTGTTTTCAGACTCCCCAGCACTGGGATTACAGGCGTGTGCCGCCATGCCTAGACTTGGTGGCCTCAGTGTGCCCAGGGACGGGGCTGGGGCAGCATGTTGAAAGCATTCTAGTTGCCTTTTTTATTTCGCCCTTTCTCTCCACTTGTTTGGGAGATTTCAGACCTGATCAGTGCAGTGACTAAGGGATATTCCTGACCCAATAACTTGTACCTGAGCAGGTAGAAAATCCTGGCATTGGGAATTTTAGCCTGAAAGAGTAAGTCTAGAGTGAAAAGTGTGGGAGACAGAGACTTTCACAGGACAAAGCTTCACTGGGCATGCCTTGGAGGAGAGGCAAGGAAAGCATTCAACAAGAAGCAGAGGTAAGTCATCCTGTACAAACAAACCACTTTTACCCAGGAGTAATATGGGCCCCCAGTTTTAAACTGATGAGCAGATGTATGGAGCTTCTGCAAGGCTTGCTTAAGTGGTCAGGGGTTCCTGGGCCAAAAGCAGATGCAAGAAAAATGTTCTAAAAGATAATCAGAAAAATTCAGTTTCCTCTGAAGGCACTGTAGGTATTAGTGATAAGGAAAGGGTTGGAAAAAAATCTTTGAAAGATACACAGTACAGGAAAAATCAATTCCCCGGATACTTCTCACCTTGGAACCTAGTTCATTCAGTTTTAGTTCTTGTGCAGAGCTTGCCATCAGTAGCTTCTGACTCAGACACGGAGGAAATAAAACAGCTCCCAGCAGAGGCACCTAAGTGGGAGCAGGAGCCTTTCAAAAGAACAACCCACGTGGCTCAATCTAGAAAGTTACAGATTTTAAAGGAGCCAACAGCCACAAAGGAAGGACTAACGGGTACCTGCATGCTTCCCAGTTGGAACTCAGCGAAGTGAGAGTAACGGGGAGGTTGTTTCTCTTTTCCCTTTTCAAATTCAGGTCATAAAAAGTCTTCAAGTGTTGTTAACAGCGGGGTCCAGAGCCCTGTTAAGGCAGGAGTTCTACAGAATGTTTTAGATACATATCTAACGGACACCCAGTGATGTCAGCCATCAAGCACAAGTGTGCCTGTCTCTTGTTCAATTTCTTCATTTTGATGTACAGTTTAAAAGTATTGTTTTGGAGCAGGCTCATAGAAACAGAAGAGGCCTTAATCCACATCTGGAAATAAATGAAGAGATGCTTCCTGGGACGGGGTGCTGTCCCACCTTGGGGATCAGCTCCCAGGTCCTGGGGAGCTGTACCCACATTTGGCATGTCTGCTGAGAAAGGGCACCATGGGCAGCCATCGCAGAGGATGGGTGAAGCTCTTCTTACACATCTGTCAAGGCCCCAAGGAGTCCTGTACTGAGTTTTTGACTAGATTACAAGACTTCTTCCGCACACAGATTTCAGATACTAAGCTGCAGACAATCGAATTCAATGATTGGTATATTCAAATGCCAACAGAGACTGAAAGCAAGCTTTAAACCCTGTACAGTAGGGCCAGGGAGATGGCTCAGTGGAATAAGCGCTTCCTGGCAAGCACAGAGACTTAAGTTCAATCCCCAGTTCCACTAAATAAAATAAAATAAATAAATAAATAAATAAATAAATAAAACCTGTAAAATCAACCAGTGATTCGATGACATATATTCACGCTTGCCAGGATACTGGAACTGAATCATGTAAGACAATCATGATGGCTCAGCTTATGGCTGGTCTTATGAATGCAGGAGAGGGGTAGTATAAGATGCTTCACTGTGCAAAAATGGGCCACATTAGAAGAAATTGTGGAGTTCTAGCTAGATCTAAAGGGAGAGTGACTGCAACTGAAGCAAGGGGAGGGAACAATGCCTTTAGCTCAGAGGGTGTAGGTCCCATACCTGGACTCTATCTGAGATGAGAAAGATATTGGGCCAGACAGTCATTCTACAGTCTGTAAGGGAAGTACATCTTTGCCAAATGAGACAAGGGCCTTTCCTCAGGCTGGAGGAAATGTGTCTTTGAATCAGAATGTCAGTCAGCTTCACCCAGTGCCAATGTGCTGGCAGATTCAGCCGCAACCTCAGAGCAGGCTCCCAGGAGAGAGACACATTCCTCCACCAGGGGAAAAATGCAAAGTTCAGGATTAGCTCTGCCTGCAGCTTTCAGAATCACTCTTATTAGGTGTGACAAACTTACCTTGATTCCCACAAGAGTTTGGAGTCCTCCACCTGAGGGAATGGTTGGTCTTTTTATTATTATTATTATTTTTTTATTGAAGAACAAAAAGAAATGAGACAATTTCAAGACAAATTAACAGGATAAATTCAATAAATTAATACATTGCAAAATGTTTTCATAATATTTTGGTATCATAAAGGTGCATACATGATATTATACTTACAGATATTATTATAGCAGATGTCTCTAATCAGTGAGTGAAGAGAGTGTAGCTATACACTTACCTTAATTTTTATGGCTGAATTATATCACAGATTCAATAATTAATACTTCCTACCTTGTTATCTCCCTAGTGTTTGTCCACAGTACTAGAAGCCAACATAATATCTTGTCCAACCACTATTAATGCAAATCTTGCTTCTCATAGAATTATGCAGAAGCATGGCATATTTATCCTAGCTGTATTGTTTATACACACACATCATGATTCTTCCTTTGTATACCCCCCTTTTTTTGTCTAGACCTGTCAAAGATGGACACTCCATTGTCATTAAACCAATTTAGGTGCCTGAACTCAGCGACACAATCCAACACAGTCCAGCACTCCATAATAATAGTGAGTCATCTGAAATTATACTACAAAGACACTGTGATAAAATCAACGTGGTATTGGCAATGAAATAGACCTGAGGATCAATGGAATAGATTAGAAGATGCAGAGGCATCTACGAACACACTCAGCCATCTGGTCTTTGACAAAGGGGCTAAACAAGCTCACTGGAAGAAAGATAGCCTCATTAACAAATTTCCAGCATTAAAAAAGCTGGAAAACCTGGTTTTCTACATGCCAAAAACTAAAACTTGACCCAGCTCTATCACCATGCACTAAGCTAAAGTCAAAATGGATTAAAGATCTAAACATTAAAACAGAAACACTCAATCTCCTGGAAGAGAAAGTGGGAGGAACTCTCGAAGACATAGGGGTAGGTAAAGAGTTCATGAACAAACATTTGCATGGGAAACCCTTGAAAGAATCAATGGTTAATCTTATACTGGGAAATGCTGATGTAAATTTAAAAAGAATGACTATTATGCCTAGAGTGACTGAAAGTGATTTTCAAGATGAGATACAAGTTTTTTCATGTGGTATAGATTTTGGGTTTTGAACAAGGAGAAAATGGAACAATTGATTTTTTTAGCCTATAGATAAACCTCCCTTTATTAAATTAGACTGTTCATGAAGGAACAAGGCCCTCAGAGCAAGATTACAAAGAGACTTATGTGTTTTATAAAGATCAATGGGAAGTGCGGTGAGGGTCTGATAGATACTGGTGCGGATGTGTCTGTGCTTGTAGGATAATAATGGCCCACCATGTGGCCAAAGCAGAGTACCCCTGCCCCTGTAATACGACTGGGGTCTCCTTGGCATGAACTACAAAGTGCCTTGAGAGTCAGACCAGCAAAAGGCTTCTTTTAGCCATATGTACTATCTATGCTGGTCAATTTGTGAAGAAGAGATTTGTTACAAAATTAAAACCTGATGCTCATCGATGATCCTTATTTTAACTTTAAAGAAACAGATTCTAATTCTGAAATTAAACAAGTAGATCTGAATAAAAAACTTAGACAATGATGATTAACATGGGGTATCAACAGAACGAGGAGAGCCTATAAGGACTACATCTAAAAAAAGGTAGGCATGACCTCAGGCAAACAGAGGTTGTTGCAAGATTTCAGAGCTGCAAATGCTCGCTTGCCTCCCACGGGGGTGCTGCCATCAGGACTGCCAAGCCTGACTGCAGTTCTCAGAGCCTGGCCCCCTATCCTAACTGACTTAAAAGCCTGCTTTTTAAACATTCCTCTTTTTTCTGACAGGCTCTATTTTGCCTTTTCTGTACCTCGTTTAAACTTTAAAGAGCCAGTGCAGTGACAGCAATGGGTCATGTTACCTCAAGAAACGTGAAATAGTCCAGCTTTGTGCCTGCTCTTTGTTTACATAATTCACTATATGGATGATATCTTACTGGCAGCTCCAGTTAAAGAGCAACCATAGGACCCTTTGCAGAAACAAAATGAGAGTTACCGTCCTGCGGCCTCTGCATTGCTCTGGACAAGGTACAGTGGCCCAGTCCTCGTTGCTGCCTGGGAACGCCTGTGACTAACACTGCAGGGAGGCCACAAAAGCTACAGATTTGTCAGGGTCATTAAAAAACTAAGTGGTTTTCAAAAGTTATTTGGACACATAAATTGGACAAGGCCAAAATTGGAAATTGTTATTTATTAATTAAAACACTTATATGATACAGTACATAGACCCAGCTGTGTATTCCTCTTGTAGTTTGCCTACTGAGACTCAAAAGGAACTAACTTTGGTTGAAACAATGTTGCGAGGTTTTGAATAAATAGAAATTATCCTCTCATCCTTTGTATTTTAAATATCCCTCATTCTCCCAAGGTCTTATAGAACAATTTAAAAAATTGATTAAAAATTTGTACTATTAAGTGTTTTTATCTTTGTAATGAATTAATCAAAACACTGCAATTACACTTAGAACACATTTCTAACATTGTTATTTTTAAACTTTTTTCTTACTTTAATTTTATTTTGAAGAGTAAAAACAGAAGCAAAAAAAAGGAGAAAAAAAGACAGAAACAGGGTAACATACAACAATACATATGTTATAGATTTTCAAAACAGGAATAGCTAATTAACAATGGTTATTTATTATCTATTTTTATCATCAAATCTGTTGCTTAGATATAGTTATGCAAGATTGGGGAAATAATTGAATATTGGCACTTGCTTTCAAGAAATCGTAAGTTTTTTCCTTGTCTTTATTTGCTTTAATTTATTTTCAAGAGAGTATAATAATTGATAATTAGAAAAGGTACAAATTTAGAAGTCCAAGACGAGAGGTATTGAACATGGGATTTGTATTACATGCTGCTGCCCTCAGTGTAATTGCTCAGGTCAGACATCTGCATACAGAGTTGATGAAGTGGAAAGTCGAAGTACTAGCTGCTATTTAAAAAATGATGAACATTATTATTTCAGCTGTCCTGTACATACACTTGCATGGTTTTTTTTGTCTTCTTTTTTCCTATATTTTCTCCTTTCTTGCATCTTTGCTGTTTAATCTCTAATTTCAGTTTCTTTCCATTTTACTATATCTGTTATACCATTTAGGTTTTATTTGTTCTTTCAAATTCTTGTAGTACAGGTTGTTACTGTGACTAGGACAAGATCCAAACAATTTCTTCTATTTTTTAAAATTTATTTATTTATTTGTTTGCTACAGTGTCTTCCTGTGCAGCTTGGGCTTACAGTGATCGTTCTGGCTCAGCAGCCCCAGCACTGGGATTACAGATGTGAGCCACGACACCTGGTTTTGGTGCCCAGCATGGCACACCTTGAATTCTGGGACCAGCATGGCATGCAGTAGTAGGCTTGAACCCAGGTACTTGTGCTTGCCAGGCAGGGGCTTAATTGCCAAGCTATCATACCAGCCCAAGTCTTTGGTATTGATCCTGATGCAATCACGTTACCTATTGGTTTAAATCAAATATTTGATGTTACTACAGTAAGTTGTATGTTAGCAAGTATCATTTTCAGATTTTATAGGACTAAGTGGTAATGATTGCCCCAGTGATTTTATTTTTCAGCTTTTTCTTGAGCATTCATGCAGTATTCTAAAAGTTACTAAAGTTGAACCTGTTTCTGGTGCAGTATGTATTTTACTGATGGCTCATCAAAGGTTTTTCACACAAAAGTCTGAAATTACCACTATTTTATTTGTCGTATAACAATTTAACTCTAACCTCATTAGCATAATTAGTGATTTACTCTATGAAGTCGGCCTGTTCAGAGACTCAAGAGAGGCACCCAATGGTGGACTTCAGATCCACCTCTATTTAATTAGTTTTTCAGGCTACAAACAGCAATTCATAATTGAACAGCACCCTTTTATATTGGTCACATAAGGTTTAATTCTAATTTACCTGGATTTTTAATCAAGTGGATTGTTCATCTGATGCAGCTAAGCAATCTTATTCATGCCATCTCCAAAATAGCAAGGCTTTAATCAGTGAATTTCAATTATCCAGGTCTCAAGAGATACAAATTGTCATGTCCTATTTGCCAAAAGGTTCCTAGGCCTGTGCCATAGGAGGAAAGTAACCCCTGAGGCTTAAAATGTGTTGATATTGGGCTGGGGAGATAGCTCAGTGGTCTCAGCACCTGCATGGCAAGTGCAAGGACCTGGGTTTGACCACCGGAACTGCATGCCTTGCTGGTCCTGGAACCACAGGTATGTGATGCTAGCTGCTGAAACCTGGCATGGTGGTGCACACCTGCAATTCCAGTGCTGGGGAGGCTGAGACAGGAAGATCAGTATGAGTCCAAGCTGCATAGAGAAATCCTGTACCAAATAAATAAATGATATTTTTAAAAAATTAATGTTTGGCAAACTGATATTACACATTTCTGTTATTTTGGGAAACTACAATATATTCATGTGTTGGGCCAGGGAGATGGCCCAGTTGAATAAGCGCTTCCCTGGCAAGCATAAGAGCCTGAGTTCATGTGCCTATTCATACTTATTCTCATTTAATTCATGAGACTTGCCACACAGGAGAAAAACTTGGCCATGTCTCACAGCACTGCCTGTCAGTGTTTGTGTCTACATGTGTTGCAGGCACCATGAAGACTGGAAGTGGACCTTAGTATTAGTAACCATTGCAATCCTTTTCTTAACTATGGCACCTCAAGCACATCACAGGAATCCCTTACAGCCTTCCAGGAGGTATCTGTGTATCATGCCTATTTCAGACTGTAGAAACAGCACACCTATCTCTTAAAATTCAATTATAAAAACACAAGGAAAACAGTTATCTCCACAAGCACAGTGAGATGTAGCCATTTTTACTCTAAATTTTTAAGATCTAGCTGTGGACAATAATCTGAGCCCTGCAGAATCTTACTGGGGGGATGAGGGAGGTGGCTCAGTGGAATAGGTGCTTCTCTGGCAAGCGCAAGGGCCTGAGTTCAATCCCTGGTTCCACCAAAAAAAAAAAAAAAAAAGAACTTCAGTGGGCAGCACCCCTTGAGGATGTAACATAGCTTTGGGAGGACTTCAACACAGGGCAATGAGAAGGATGATGGGGAGGAGCTAATGGCCTGGGGAGGAGCTTATGCTTGGCTCTAGCAGGTGATAGATCCAGCAGGTGGCTGCTGTCCAGCAATGTCTGGCCTTGGCAGAGGACACGACCAGCATTGGAGACAGTCCTGCCTGATGGCCCCCAGCCTGAGCTCTGCAGAGGACAAGCCCAGCTGATGAGGCTCTCCCCCAGGACCTGCCAATCAGGCAGGGACCAACCCCCGGCCCTTGAGGGTCTTGTGGCTGTCTTCATGGCTCTGTTGGTGGTGCACTACATACAATGCCTGCTTCAGGGACAGGGTGTTGGAGTTATGGCCTTGTTCCTTTTTTGTGGTAGTGGGGATTAAACTCAGGACCCTGTGCTTGCCAGGCAAGGGCTTATTCTACTGAGCTATCTCCCCAGCCCTGGAGTTATGTTTCTTAATCCACCATTACTTACACTCTTTACTTGGGCAGATTCTCCACCAGAAGTTTATCAGGAACCAGATATGACTGGCTCTAAATTAGATAAAAAAAAAAAAAAAAAAAAAAAAAACTTTTAATTTTTCCAAATTCTTACAGGAGATCTCTGATAATTGATCAATTAAAAACAAAAGTTCTAGGGCTGGCCATACAGCTCAGTGGATTAAATCAGCTGCTTAGGCAGATGCAAGGACTGGGGTTCGGTCCCATGCATGTCCTGCTAGCCCTGTCACTGGGGTGCACTGAGATGATGATTAAAACTAGGCATGGTGGCACACACTTGCTTTATTTTTTCCTGTATTTTAGGGGGGAGGCTCCTATAGGGTTTTCAGGGTCTCACTACTTGATCAGACTCATACTGATTCTCCTGTATACAGCCTCCAAAGTGCTGGGATTACAGGCACACATCACCATGCCCAGTCTCAGGATACCCTGGGCATGGGGCCAGCACAGCAGGCCCGGGAATCAAAACCCTGTACCCTGTGCTTTAATCCACTGAGCTATTTGGCTGACTGTCGCGCGCAACCTCGCCAGCAAGGAAGACGCAACATTAGACTCTTCTTTCAGCGGTTTATTCAGGACCCTTGAACAATCTTCTACCTCGAGGGGAAGCCCGCTCTTAGCTAAATACCTTCTGGGCGTCCAATCCCGGAAGGCCACGTGGGCGTCACCAATAGGTCCAGGTACGCAGAAGTGAGCCATAGCTTTAGCCTTAGCCATATATGGAGATGTTTATCACGGAGAGCACTCACCCAGCGGGGGGGTGGAAGGCAGAAGCCAGCACCATCTTTCAGGCGCGGCTACTCGCAGCTCTCTACAGCCGACTCAACATTGGCATACACTTATAATCCCAGTGCTTGGGAGGCTGAAAAACAGGAGGATCACTATGAGTCTAATCTGTGTAGTGAGATCCTGCAGACCCTGAACTAAATAAATAAAAAAAAGTTCTGACTAGTCTTTTTATAATTATAAAGTTAAAGAATTGTAAAATTTATAATTCAATGTGGGCAAAATATAGAGTACATCCAGGTTTTATAAATAAGTAATCCTGTGTTTTTGTTTATTTGTCTCTCTGTGTAATCTGTAAATAGTAGTTTTGATTTATCTCAACAAAAGTTTCTTCTTTTTTGTACTTTTAAAGCATGTGTCTCTAATTTAATGTGGCTTATAGATAAATGCTATTTAAAATTAAGGATGTGCTTCCACTGAGGTTGCCAGCTGGTCAAAACAATGTCAAAATTGGTTTTATGAATGCCATGCATACTGTTGTTTATGTATCATGACCTGAGAGTCTCTCATTGTTCAGATCTAATGTGGTAAGTATTGAGACTGTATCTCATGCAGTTTATTAAAATAATTTAGCCAGCCCTGCCTGCAGGGTGCACTGAGGCAGCGACTGAGACGGCATGGCGGTGCGCACCCATGATCCCAGCACTTGGGAGGCCGGAAACAGGAGGGTCACTATGAGTCCAATCTATGTAGAGAGACTCTGTAGACTGTATCCTAAATACAGAACAAAAAGTTTAAAAAAGTAAAATAATTAAATAAAAGTCCATTAGGGTGAGGAGAAGCTGTTGGACAGGACTCCCATTAATGAATAACGAAGCAGCTGCCGGGAGACAGCCTTCCAGCCCTCGATCGTTAGTGTGGAGTCTTATGGGAGATGCCCCAATAAACACCGCTCAACACACAGTATTGGGATATGTTTACAATGATCATCGTCAAAAGGTTAAGTTTTTTTTTAAAAAAAAAAAAAAGACAAGGACTGGAGATATAGCTCAGCAGTCTAAGCAACTGCCTGGCAAGGGCAAGGACCCAGGTCTAATTCCCAGTACCACATGCTGTGCCACCTGGTGACCATTGAAACTGGGCTTGGTGGTGCAAACCTGTAATCTCAGCACTCAGGAGGCTGAGACAGGAGAATCACTGTAATCCAAGCTGAGTAGAGAGACTCCATACCAGATGAATAAATAAAAGGTTAAAAAAGACAATATACTTAGGGATACTTGGATGTTGGACAAACCAGTCAATGTTACAAACTCTGTCAGTGGCATCCTATTAAAAGGATAATGAATCAGATAAAAGTTTCTTAGGTATTAGGTAGGGACAACTGACCAAAATGGTTATTCTGTTCCAAGATGGACACTTAACTGTCAAAACCCTCATCAGGCGTCTTATGATGGACTTGTATGAATGGCTATTGATTCCAAATTATCTCTTCACAACTATATATAACTGCTGTCTGTTAACATTCTAAGGGATTCAACTACTAGAACATCTGTAGTTACTAAGAAATAAAAGTTTTCTTGCTATACTACATATTTAATAAGCTCACTACTCCCACTACGTTGTAGTGTCACTAACCTTCTTTTCTGTATATTCAAAAACCAAAGCATGGTGACACAATATTTGAAAGACAGATGCACAGCCAGGACTCTGGCCCTAGTCCTTTGAGGTCAGTGTGGACACGGGACACACAGAACCTCCACTGTGACATCCTATAACTTGGTTGAGCCCCTGGTCTTCTGAGCAGTGAGATCATGGGGCCAGGAGGAAAGTGATTCTGCAGAGTGTGGTGTGCCCAGGAGAGTCACCAGGAGCACAGTCTCCCAAGCCTTCACAGAAAGCAACTTGATCAAGCTGTGGTCATGACTCATCCAGATAGCTGACACCGACAGGAGCACCGACAGGCACTGCACAGGGTTCTAAGGTAAGTCCTGAGGAGATCTGACTGACCTTGATAGATAGCAGGAAGTAAAGTTAGGTTTTACAAGTCGTGCTTTAACTTGGTTTTGGATGTCCAGCAGAAAAGTACAACCATGGATGTATAACACAATGTCATAGTAATACTAATTTCTGAAAAGAATTGACTACTCTTGCCTAGAGACTGCCCAGCTCCTCCAGGTAACTATACAGATGAAGCCAAAAAAAAATATTGCTAGATTCCTTCTTCCAGGATCTACCAGATGCACTTCACAAAGAAAATCCATAACTGCTCATAAAGCATCACCATGGATGCCATCCTAGAATGTGCAGCCACGGAGAGACACGAGCTTCAAACCAGTGGTGACCACAGCTGCCTGCAGATCCACTGTGGATTCTACAATGAACTGATTATATTAACAGCTTGTGCCTCTTCGGTTCTTAGACTGCTAAAGGGAATGCCCAGTCCAACAGTGCTATCCGTGTTTAAACTGCTGCAATTACAGAAAACAAAAAGGAGGAAGTGATAGAGACCGTTATGAAGCAGACCAAGAAGGACTTCAATTAACAATGGGCTCTTCATGATTGCTTGTGAACCTGGCCAAGGCCTGGGCTCCCTGTCTGGAGATGGGAGTGGCTTCACAGTGAGTAAACGACTGGGAGTCCTTACTGAGGTCCATATTGAGATCTGAGCTGCAAGGGAAACTGTGAATCCTCAATAGATGAGACAAGGCCATGGTCCAGGACACCTGGCTGCAACCTCAGCCAGGTAATGGCTGTGGCCCCAGGCACTTCGCTCTGGGGTGGATTAGCTTAATGCCTTTCCAGGAGAGCCTGTGAGTGGTTCTGCCCTTCTTGAGTACTCCTCTCCCTTCTGATAACTAAGTAAATGCAGGCTGCTGGGAGAAGGTCTTGTCTTAGCCCTGAGAGAACCTCACATTCTGCGAAGGGCTCTGCTCTTCAGGGCCCTGAAATCACTCTACATACCTTTGCCACACACTTGTTTGGGAGACTGCAGACCTGGTCAGTCTGTAATAACTAAGGGACGTAACTAACCAATTATAACCCACCAAGGTGGACACCAGCATGAAGTGTTCCTGTGGCTCTGGGCTCAAAGCCAGCAGCCGTGGTCCCAGCCACCACCAGCCACAGCAGATTGACTCTTGGTCCTGCATTAGCACCAGATCTCTCCTGCCTCCAGTGTACTCCCATTGAGACCCAGATGCTGGGCCAGCATTTGAGGACTGAGGCACATACCCCCTTTGTGGTCCCAGGCTCACATCTTGCACCCATGCCAGCCCAACCTCTGGGGAGTGTTTTGGGCCCTTCCAGCTCCAGCTGGCCATCAAGAGTAGAACCGAGGCCATCCTCATCCCAGCTGTCCAGCTCTCCATACCTCAGTCATGAGCTGCCTCAGACCTAAGACCCAGTGGCTCCAGGGCTGGGTCTCCCACATGTGGGCCCAGGCTCAAGCCAGGCTGATTGAGGAGAACTGGGCAGTTGTGTGCACGGACCATGGCAGGTGCCCTTCTGGAATGGCTCACAGGATCCAGCTGAAAGTCTTCCCAGATGGAGCCCACATGTAAAGGCTGGCCCAGGGCCACCTCAGCTGTGCAGCCACAAGCACAGTCACAGCGCTGGAGGGCAACGATGGTAAATACACCTAAACTGGAAGAGCCGTTGAGAGTTACTCTCTAACCCCAGAGAAGCAGACAAGTCATTCCCGCAAAGAATTCAACATAGTTGTTTTAAGGAGGTTCAGCAAACTTCAGTAAGATGCAGAGAAGAAAAAATTTAATGAAATTTAGAAGACCTCAAATGGCTGATGTAACAAATTGAACAGAGATTGAAATTTATTTTTAAAAACACAAATGCTTCAGCTGAAGTCTGGAGTGAACAAGTGCTACGCAGGACATCCACAGCAGAACATAGCAGGGGGAGAAAGTATCTGTGGGTTCCGATGCCAGTCCCTGCCACACAGAGACAGATGAGAAGAGTCGGGGCCTGAAAAGGTAAAGCGCCTGAGGTTTCCTCTTAATGCATGAGTTTTGTTGCTTAAGAAGAGGGACAAAGAGATAGAAAACTTAGTTAAGATAGTAGTAGAAAATTTCCAAATCTGTGGAAAGATAAAACTATTTGAATACAGAAAGGTCCAAGTTCTGTTTCAACCCAAACAAAAAATGAACAAAGATACAATCAAGTGGTTAAAAATGAAAACAAGGATCTTGAAAACCACAGGAGTGGAAGAAAGCAGATCCCACGTGCAGGAGTCTGAGCGAGGCGAGACGCCAATTCCTCAGCAGTGTCAGGAAGCTGCGCAGCCAGCGGGAGTTGACAGGCAAAGGGGACGAGCAGCTGTGGGCCAGTTTCAGAGCCTAGCCAAGGAGTCCTTTGGAAAGAGAGGTGAATATCCTGCTGGATGAACTAAAGTGGGGTACTAAGCTACATTCCCATCAGAAGAAATGACGGAGGGAGCCGAAGAAGGATTTAGGGCTCAAACGGAGACAGGCTCTGGTTTGACTGTTTTTTTCCCCAGGTTTCAAGTATTGGAAACTGGGGTGGTAAAGGTGGGGCACAGCCCCCTGGAAGGGGTAGTGGTGGGTGGGACATGCACTCAAGGAGCCTGGGGACCCCTGCTTCCCTTTGTCCCATTTGCAGAGGCGATTCTTCCTCTCCCCTGTGCTCTGTCAGTGGGACCTCACCTGCCATTACCCCTGCCAGAGGTCAGATCTGGGCTTCCACCCCAAACCATGAGCTGGATAAGTCCTAGCTGCTGAGCCTCATAGGTTATATTAATGAAGAACAGATGGGTAAGGTAAGAAGAAATATGAAAATACCTTCCCCAAACCTCTTATTAATTGGACATTAGCAGTTTCATTGGGGCACTTTCACATGTGGATATAACATACCTTGTCCAGATCCACCCCCTACCACTGCTCTGTCCTTCCCTCCTCCCTATCCAGATTGCCTTCCGTCATGTAGCTCCCTCTCCGTTGATTTCTCCCTTTGCCCATGGATTCCATATGTGAAAGAAAAGACGTAGTGCTCATCCGAGTCTGGCCTGGTTTACTTAGCATGATCATCTCCAGCTCCTTTCAGTTTCCTAAAGACATTTCTGTTTTCTTTAGGGCTGACTAGTACTCCACCGTGCTGATGTCCGCTCATCTTGGCTGTTGTGAAGCACATCGTGGTAACCTCGGGGAATGCAGAGGCCTCCTGGGAATGCTGACTCAGTTCCTGTGATATGTGCTGAGGAGTGGTGTGGGTGGGGCCTGCACAGGGTAGCTCTGTTTTTTGTTTCTACCAAACTTATTTCCATAATGGTGTACTAATTTACACTTTCACCGACAGCTGTATCCTTCCCATCAAGTCCTAATCAGTGGCTATTATGTTTGCATAGTTGTTAACAGAATTTTGACAGAAGTGAGATGGAATATTAATGCATTTTTAAAATTTCCAATGACATTTTCAAATTATAAAAGGTGTGAGTACATTTTTACATTTCGCTTTTCAATTATTGGTCATTAGTCCTTCTTTTGAGGAGTCTGAGCTCAATTAATTCACTCATGTATTAAATGGATTTCTTGCTTTTTTGGTGTTTAGTGTTTTGGTCTTTACTGTGATATGGCATATTGCTGTCTTCAGATAAGTTGTTCACATTACCAGATAGAAGCATGCAAAATGGGTCAAAAAATTAGTCAAAAAGTTAAAAAGAAAAAGAATTAAACTTTAACTGTTTCTTCCAATAAATCAGTAGAAACGAACAGCACAGTAGTCCAAGCTGCCCTGTGTCTGTGCAGACAGCTTCTCCACTGCTTTTCTCTTCTCCTGGCCCTCAGCCCCATTTTCCTTCCCTTTGAACAGTTTCTTTCCATTTTCAGTATCTGTTTTACCTTTTGGATTTTATTTACTCTTCAGGTTCTGACACTATGGAGACAGTACAATGTTTAGACAAGCAGGTCTGATTTATTTCACTTGTGAGTATGATACCTAGTTGTATCCATTTACTTGTAAAAGCCTTACCAATAGCCGAATAATACTCCATTGCATAACAAAATAGATCAGAGGACCAATGGAATAGACTAGAAGATGCAGAGGCCTCTATGAACACAGTCAACCACTTCTTCTTGCTTTTTTTTTGTCTTTTTCAGGCAGGGTCTCACCATGCAGTTCAGGCTGGCCATAAGCTCACTTTGTAGCTCAGGCTGGTCTCAAACTCACAATAATCCTCCTGCCTCAGCCTCCCGAGTGCTGGGATTATAGGCCTGTGCCACTACACCCGGCTAACCACTTGATCTTCGACAAAGGGGCAAACATGCTTACTGGAAGCATGTTAAAGATGGCCTCTTTAACAAATGGTGCTGGAAAAATTGGCTCTCCACATGTCGAAAAACTAAAACTTGGCCCAGGTCTATAACCATGCACTAAGCTAAAGTCAAAAAGGATTAAAGATCTTAACATTAAAATAGAGACAATCTCCTGGAAAAATAACTAGCAGGAACTCTTGAAGACATAGGGGTAGGCAAAGAGTTCATGCACAAACATGTATTCACATGGGAAACACTTGAAAGAATTAACAACTGGGGCCACCTGTTATTGAGAAGTTTTTGCACATGAAAAGAAATTATGAATAAAGTGAAAAGACAGCACACAAATTCTGAAAACATCCAAACTCATAAGCACTCAGACAAGGGTCTGCTCTCTAGAATTTGTAAAGAACTAAAAAATATCAGGGCCCCTAAATTTAAAGACCCAGTCCAGAAATGGGCATCAGATGAATACACACTTCTCAGAGGACAAAATTGAAGAAGTGAATAAATATATGAAAAAATGCTCCACATCATTAGCCATCCATGAAATGCAAATTAAAACAGCACTGAGATACCATCTCACTCCAGAAAGAATGGCTATCATAAGGAAATCAACTAACAACAAATGTTGGAGAGGTTGTGGGGAAAAGGGAACCCTTCTCCACTGCTGGTGGGAATGTAGACTGGTGCAGCCATTATGGAAATCAGTGTGAAGACTCCTTAAGAAACTAGGACAGGAAATCCCACTCAAACCAGCTATACCCCTACTGGAAATTTTCCTGGAGGAGCTGAAAGTATCATATCATAGGGATATATGTGTAACTATGTTAATAGCAGCACAATTTGTGATAGCCAAATCTTGGAAACAACCAAGATGCCCATCACATGAAGAATGGTTGAAAAAGATGTATTTTTATACAATGGAGTATTACTCAGCTTTAAAGAATGATAAACTTGAAGGCTTCATATTTAAGTGGATGTCACTTGAAGACATACTTATACACAAAATAAACCAGACCCATATGTGCAAATATTGTATAATCTCCCTAGTATGACTCAAAAGAAGAATTGCAAATAGAAATGTTAAACACAATTAAAAGGAAAGTGAGAATTTGAGGATTGGACAATGAGAAGGCAAGGAGAAACGCTGAGAAACATGACAGAGACAAGACCATTCACTTATACACACTGGATGGGTAAGACCATGATCCTGAGAAACATCAGGAGATTTTTGAAACTAGCAGTTAAGTGGTAGGATTCTCACCCCGACTCACTATATATACTGAAACCTGTGAACCAAGCAACTGTACTGAATTTAACAAAGTGTAATAGAAGGGCCACACTCCAAAGGCCTGCCATTCTGATCTTCTAAATGCGTACTTCTTGTCATGACATACCAGTATTAGTATACTGCCCTTTTTTAAAGGGTAGTAAATAAAAAATTAGACAAAAAAGTCACAAGACAGTCATGCTACAGTGCTACTATGCTGTATATGGATTTCTAAATATCTATGTAAATATATGTAAGTGTTCATTCCTATTGTTTAAAAAAGTATTTCTTCTTCATATTCTATATGGACTTAGAGTTTAGTATCTCAATACTTGATCAAAATACATGTTCCACGTTATGCCTATGATGTCTGATATTTAGACTAATAGTGTGGTAAACTGAACTGCATATGTTGCAGGTTTATAATAAACTTCTGTTTTGGAGGGTTGACAGCCTAAGTTTGCAGATCAAAAATAGGAGAAAAACAAAGGCTGCAAGGTCAGCCAACATTTTGGCCCTAGCTTTTCAAGGTCAGTGAGGACTCAGGGCATAGGAGAACCTGTAGTGTAATGTCATGTAACTCAGTTGTGCCCCAAATTTTCTGATCAAGGAGATTATGGGGCCACATAGGAATGTGAACGATGATGTATAGTATGCCTAAGGAGAGTCACATGAAGAGAAAACTTCCTCTCAGGCTTCTGCAGAGAGCAACTTGGTCAAGCAATGGCTGTGACTCATCCACAAGGCTGACACTGACAAGGGATCTACAAAGTGTGGTACAGGGTTGCAGGACAAACCCTGAGGGTGCCTGACTGACCTTATCAGATACAAAAGTTACATTTCTTGTTATATAGGTCTTACTTTATCTCGGTCTTAACGTCCAGAAGAAAAGTATAAAAATGGGGGTACATAAAGTAAAGTCATATTAATATACTGAGCTGTGAATGGCTCAAGTCAATCACTTCTGTGGATAACCTGCTTCTATTGTGGACTGCTGATCTGTGTTGGATTGTTTTATTTAAAAAAATATATCTATATATATATACCTGCAACATATGTATCATTGTATGTTACCCTGTTTATGCCATTTTTCTCTTTGTTTTTGCTTCTATTTTTCACTCTTCAAGTTAAAATACAAATAAATAAATTTAAAAAAAGAAGAGAATTATGAGAAGTCCAAAAAAATACAAAAAGAGACAAAGAAAATACTCTATTGCATAAAAATATGCATCTTTTTTATACATTCCTCAGTTGATGGGCATTTGAAATTGTTCCAAGATTTAGCTAAAGCAAATCGCACTGCTATAAACATGGGTGCACATATATTATGTTGTAATATAAATGCCTCAATTCCTCAACGCCAAGAAACAGCCTGGCAGAGGGATCAAGAAACAAAACTCAGCAGTGTGCTATGTACAATAAACATATTTAACTGAAAAGGAAATTCATAGACTGAAAGTCAAAAGATGGAAAGTAAAAACTCTATGTGATAGGAACCCAGGAAAAAAGCAGGGGTAGCTAGCTTCTCTGTTTGTAGGCAATATGAACTTTAAACTGACAATAATAAACAGAGATACAGCAGGTCACTACATAATTGCTGGGGTAAAACTTTAAGAGGAAGACCTAACAATCATAAATATGTATGCACCAAATATAGGAGTGCCTACTAATGCATGGTAATTTTTTTCTTTTAGATAAATTGTAATTCAAAGATATATTAAGATTAAGCATTATTCAGAAAATTAAATACTAATTAATTTAAAATTAAATGTTTCAAAACAATGGAACTAAGAAAAAGTTTTCATGATAGCAAAGAAATACTAAGAATAAAACATAAATGCTGGAATGACAAATAAATGACTATCACTTCTGGAAGTTTGGGGATAGGATATCGCACAAAGTTCCACTGTGTTGTGGACATGGATAATGACCATCGCACTTACTGGTGGGCAGGTGTCACTTGTGGGACTGAGCTACAGCTATTACCTTGAAATCCACCCTGTAGTCCTATATGGAATCATGACCCATAGGGTGCAAGAGAAGTCCATTTGTAGAGTGTGCTGATGGAAATGTTTTGCTGCTGTACACAAAAGAATAACTGAAAGGCTACTATTGAAAGGCTCTTATTCTCCTGTGTCTAATTGTTTGCCCTATTTGGTGGGTTCTTTCCATTCTCATTCATGGGGTTGTGATCATTTTGCTCCCTCACTAGAACATCATTTAGTAGTGTGTGTAGGCTTGGCTTTGTCATCATGAAATTCCTTAGTTGTTCTTTGTCATGGAAGTATTTCACTTCTCCATTATACTTGAAAGACAGTTTTTCAGGGCATATCAGTCTGGGTTGGAATTTGTTTTCCTGCAAGACTTGAAGTACTTTGCTCCATGCTCTTCTTGACTTGATGGTTTGTGAAGAGAAATCTGCCATTATTCTGATGGGTTTTCCTTTAAATGTGGTCTGTTTCTTTTCTTTAATGGCTTTTAGTATAGTGTTCCTGTGCTGAATTTCTGGAATCTTGATTATTATATGTCTGGGAGTGGTTCTAATTGGGTTGATGTTATTTGAAGTTCTATATGCTTTGGTTACCTGAATGTCAGATTGTTGCCCCATATTTGGGAAGTTTTCTGCTGTTACTTCTGCCCATATTCTTTTTATATCATTTGTATTGACTCCTTCCTTCTCATTGATGCCTATTAGTCTCACATTGTTCATCTTTGGATCGTCTTGCAGGTGTTGAATTATTTTTTCCTGCATCCTAGTTGTTTTTCTAAGAGATCTTTGTTTACTTTTTCACCAGCTGCAATGGTGTCTATAAGGTCAGAGAGTCTTGTGATTGAGGTTTTAATTTCCTGTATGTCACTTTGGATCTGGTTCATGCATTTCATTTCTTTCCTATATTGCTTATTCAGGGGTTCCATCATTTCTCTATTGTGTTCTATATTTTTATCAGCGTATTCTTTAGAAGCACTTAGTACTTTGATTATACTTATCACTATATTATTTTATTTTAGAAATTATTTCTGATCTGATTTCTTCTACACCTTTCTGCAGTTGTTTCTTTACTTCTAACATTATTATTCCAGAGATTTCAGGTGTGTTGTTTCCAATTTCCTCTATGCTAGTGCCTTCTGCATTTGTACTGGGTGAACTTGGGGCCTCAGGCTGTTTTTTGTTCCTTCTCTTTGTCATTTTGTATACCACTGACTTTTAACCTTTGGTGTAGAGCTAAGATAGAGTTATTACCTTAGCGTAGGTCCAGATCTATGAAGTTCAGACTCCTCCCTGTGGGTGTGGCTTGGGTCTGGCTGCTGTGCTCCAATTCTTCCTGTTGCAGCCTTGCAGTTGAACCCTTTATGTCACTCTGGCAAGATGTTTTGCTCCTGAATCAGCTTGATGGGAGTATATTGTTCCTGTGCTGTATTTCTGGGATCTTGATTATCATATGTCTTGGAGTGGGTTGATGTTATTTGGAGTTCTATATGCTTCAGCTATTGAATGTCAAATTGTTGTCCTGTATTTGGGAAGTTTTCTGCTATTACTTCTAGCCTCTAGCCTCTTTGCAGGGAGTTCTGTGGAAGGGTTCCACACTGGGTCTGTGCTCTGGGTCACTTCAGGATCTGGCGGCTCGGGCAGTTCACTCAGATGCTGGGCCTGCACTCTGGGTTGATTCAGGGTCCGGAGGCCCCGGGCTGTCTCCTGCATGACAAATTTTTACAGACATGAAAAAAATCAAATGAGTAATAACAATTATAATGAGGAATTTTAGCACCCCATTGTCACATACATATAGATGAAATAGGCAAAAAATCATCAAAGAAATAAAAGACTCCTACATTTAATAACTAAATTCAGTAGCATAGCTGGATATGTTGTCAGTATTCAAAACTCAGTAGTATTCCTCTATAGAAATAACAGATTCACTGAAAGGGAGAGACTAGGGAAATAGTACCCTTCACTATAGACCCAAAGGGATGAAATACTTAGGAATTAATCTAATGAAGGGAATATAAGACCTCTACACTGAGACTATAGAACTGAAAAAGGAGAGTGGAGAGGCCATCAGGAAATGGAAAGATGCCTCTTGTTCTTGGGCGGGAAGAAACAAATAGCCATACTCTCAACATCGTATATATTTTGTGTAAACCCAAGCAAAATACCCACAGCATACCTCAAAAAATAAGAAAAAACATTCCTAATCTTCATGTGGAACCAGAAGAGACCTAGAAAGCAAAGGCAATCCTGGGCAACAAAGGCAAGGCAGGAGGCTTCACAATTCATGACTGAAATTACCCTGCAAAGCTGCTCTGATAAATACAGCATGGCCCTGGCACCAAGAGAGACACAAGAATCAATGGAACAGATTAGAAGATGAAGAAACAACCACTAACATGCTCAGCCTCCTCATCTTTGACAAAGAGACCAAATATCTTTCCACATAAAGACTAGTACTAGACCCAAATATTTTACTATGCACAAAACTAAAAGTGGATCAAAGATCTAAATATTAAAACAGAAACACTAGATCTGCTGGAAGATACAATGGGAAGGACTCAGACTTTATGAACACAACGTCAGTCACCCTGGAAATACCACAAAGAACAAACAACTGGGTCTTATTAAAAACACTTTTGCACAGCAAAAGAAACTAGCAGAATAGGGCTGGCAAAATAGCCCAGCAGACTAAAGAGCCTGCTTAGGCAAGCACAGGGGCTGCAGTTCAGGCCCCGGCACCACATGCTATGCCAGCCTTGCTCCTAGGGTGGCTGAGCCAGCCACAGAGTCCAGCATACACCATAATCCCAGTGCTGGGGAGGCTGAAAACAGGAGGATCACTATGAGCTCAAGCTGCATGGTGAAACTCTGTAACAACCAAATGCACTAAAAAAAAAAAAAAAAGAAAAAGAAAAAAAGGCAACTGCCAACACACTGAAGAGACCACTGAGAGAGGAAAAGCATGTTTACACCTGTGTGCCCAACTCACTTAACAGTGCCTTCAAAGTGCACCACTTACTGACTGACGTCCTAAGCTTCTCCTTCTTTATGGCTGAGTACTGCTCCACCTGCCATGCTAAATGCACATGGTTTCTTTATCCATTCCTTGGTTAATGGGCACTCGGGCTGTTTCCAGGACTGAGCCGTTGCTGCTGTGCCCTCATAAACACGGCGTGCATGTGTCATTGCATGGGTGCTTTTAACTTTTCTGGGAAGACACCAAGAAGGAAAACAGTTCGGTCAGATGGAACCTTTAACCCTAGTTTTCTCTAGAAATTGCCATGCTGCTTGCCACAGTGGTTGCACCAGTCTGCACTCACTGGTCAGCATTTCTCATTGGTTAATTTCTTGATAATAGCCATTGTTTCTGGACTGCATCTCTCAAACGACCAGTGATTTTGAAGATTTCTTTATGTGTTTATTTGTCATTTGTACTTCTTCATTTGAAAAGTGTCTCCTCATTTTGATGCCCATGTTGGGTTGGGTCTTTCAGTTTTGGGGGTCTGATTTTCTGGAGTTTTAAACATATTCTTTATATTAGTCCTTTGTCTGAGGAACAGCTGGCAAAATTTTTTCCACTCTGTCAGCTATTTCTTCAGTCCATTGGTAGTTTCTTTTGCTGTGAAAAAGCTTCTTAATGAGACCCAATTGTCGGTCCTTTGTGGTATTTCCAGTGTGACTGGCACTTTGTTCATAAAGCCTGACTCCTTCCCAGTGTACCTACCAGTAGATTTAGTGTTTCTATTTTAATATTTAGATCTTTGATTCACTTTGATTTTAGTTTCATGCATAGTGAGATATTTGGGTCTAGTACTATTCTTTATTATGTGGAAAGCCAGTTTTACTAGCACATTCATTAGAGAAGTTAACTTTGTCCCAGTGAGATATTTGGTCTCCTTGTCAAAGATGAGGAGGCTGAGTGTGTTAGTGGTTGTTTCTTCATCTTCTAATCTGTTCCACTGATTGTTATGTCTCTCTTGGTGCCAGGGCCATGCTGTATTTATCAGAGCAGCTTTGCAGGGTAATCTCAGCTGTGGATCTTGAGGCCCCCCCACCTCACCCTTGTTGCCTGGTTTCTGTGGTGTGAGGAAGCAAAGGTGTAAATAAGGGCCACGTGTCGAATAGATACTGAGAAGCTGGAAGAAGGGGCTCACACGAAGAGGGGAGCTAGAAGAGAATGAGAGGGAAGGGCAGGGAGAATGGCAGAGGAAAATGGAATAAAAGAAAAGTACAGGCAAAGCTTTGTGAGTAAGGAGGAGAGGAGGAAGTGAAGAGAGGTCAAAGAGTAGGAAAAAAGAGGAATCCAGCTGTGTCCCAGAACGGTACAAGTTCCCCGTGGTGAATGTGACCACTGTGTATATCTGAAATGTATCAATAAAATTAGTTTTAAAAAGACAAAGGATTTAAAATCAATAGTAGACACAAAAATTTCTCACAGATGGATAATAAAACAAAACATAAATTGTGACAATTTATATTTTGTTTTATTATCCATCTGTGAGAAATGCAAGGGCTGGAACCAAGGCACCCTAGCTTATGCCATCTAAAGTGACATTGCTGTCACCTTCAGTGGCTCGCTCTGGTCCTGAACTGCTCTGTGCAAGCCTCATAGTCCATGCACAGCGAAAGCATAAAGGGAATTCGCAAAGATACAAACCAAGCATTCAAAATATCTCACTAGAGAAAGCCAGTTAATGACAAAGGAAGACAAGAGAAGGAGAAAAGTAAGGCTTTATAAAACAAACAGGATATAATTTTAAAAAATGACAGTGGTAAGTTTTTACCTAGCAGTAGCCAGCTTGAATGTGAGTTAGCTTCTCCAATTAAAAGGCAAAGTAGCTGGATAAATGAAAATAAATACCCAACTGCATGTTCTTCACTTGTCAGGACACATGCACACTGAAAATGAGAGAAGTTATTTCATATGGGTAGAAGCCAAGAGAGAGAAGAAATAGCTCTGTTTCCATTCCTCTCCTCTCCTCTCCTCTCCTCTCCTCTCCTCTCCTCTCCTCTCCTCTCCTCTCCTCTCCTCTCCTCTCCTCTCCTCTCCTCTCCTCTCTTCTCCTCTCTTATTCTCCTCTCCACTCCACTCTACTCCACGCCACTCCACTTCACTCCACCCCACACCATCCCATTGCATTTCCAATACTCATGTAGAACCAGACAAACTCATAAAATGATTAAAGGAGAAATTCAACAGGAGAATATAAATTTGTAAATATATACATGTTCAACATTAAATATCAATGCAAATGAACATATTATTAGGTTTGAAAATTCATATTTACAGGGAGGACCATGACAAGAGAAGCATTCACTGACCTACTTTCAACAATGATCATGATTTGGATGGAATCAATAATGAAACATTGAACATGAACCACACTTGAGGCCAGATAGAACTAACAGAGAGTATGAAACATTCCACCCGCCCCAAACTCCACATTCTTTTCATGCATACATGATATATTCTCCAAGACAGATCATATGTTAGGCCACAAAACAGGTCTTAATAAATTTAAAATGACTGAAATCATACCAAGTATCTTTTTCCAACCACAATGGTACAGAACCAGAAATCAATCATAGAATTTTTGGAAAATTCACTGTTGTGTAAATTAAACGACATACTCTTAAATAACCAATGGGTCAAAGAAAGAACATAAAGGGGAATTAGAAACATCTTGTGACAGACAAAAACAGACACATGGCCCACCAAACACAGCTTGTAGCAAGAGCATTTCCGAATTTGACACCTACATTCCAAAGGAAAAAAATCTCAAGCAATGTATTGTTGTAGTACTATAGAAGAACACACACACACAAACACACACAATGCAAAATGGAATAACAAGAAGAATGTGTGACAGCCAGCATTTGTGAAAGAAAATAAATAATGAAGATCAAAGGAAAAACTAGAATAGAAAGTAGAAAAGCACTAGAAAAAGAAAGTAAAACTAAGAGTTGGTTTCAGAAAAATAAATAAAAATCCTCTATTTTGGCTAAGAAAAGGAGTCAAAATCAGAAACAAAGTGGGATATGTTGCAACTGATAACATAAAAATGAAAAGGGTTAGAAGACCATGAACACATCGGCAACAGCACTCCGAGGAACTGAGAACCAATGCGCAAGTTCCTAGACACACGTGTGCTACTGAGAACGGGTTGTGAAGAAAGGAGACTGGAGCAGATCAGTCTGAACAAGAGGGTCGAAGCCCTGGGGAAACTCTTCTGTCGACACAAAGCCCAGAACCTGATAGCTTCATTGCTGAGGCTAACAAATGTTGAAAGAATTCTACCAGTCTTTCTCCAATTCATCCCCAAAACCAAAGCAGAGAATGTACTTTCACGTCAGTCGTATGAGGCCAGCCATTACCTTCATTACAGAGTCGGACAAGGACGCAACAAGAAGAGAAGCTTGCAGGCTAAGACCTGTGAGGAGCACTGGTGCAAGCTCCTCGGCACCCACGAAGCGCCTTAGTGGCAGCTCGTAAGAGGACGTTCGTGCTGGCCAACACGCGTGTTCTGTGAGTGGGTGGGTCACACTGCAGGGCAGGGGCCACCACACCTCACTAGAGATGGCAACGCACTCCAGCGAAGGGCTGTCTTTTCATGATCAAAGGCCCCATGTTGGGAGGCGGACTGTCTTCCAGTAAAGTGTGTGCACGCCCAACCACGCCCAGCACAAGTGCAGGCAGGACGTGGAAGCTTTCCTGCCAAGATCTAGACCAGGCAGGGCTACGTGTGCTCGCGACTGTGCTCGCTGTGGGGCTGGCGATCCAGCAGGCGAGATGGGCAGTAGAAGGAAGCACCAGCATCTGAGTCAGAAAGGAGGAAGTTAAATTATCCATGTTTTCAGATGATGTGATATCATTTATAGAAAAATCAAAACTTGTACAAAAACTGTTGTAATAGACACATTCGGTAAACTGTAAGTCGCAAAACCAGCAGACATAAATCGTAACATTTCTACTAAGAAACAAGGCTACAGAAATGCAATACTTAGGGATAAAAGTAACTATGGAGATAAAAGGTTTGTACACTGAAATACATAAAACAAAGAGGAAAGAAATGGAAAATGGAAACAAAGGGAAAGACTTTCAGCGAACCTGGATCGCCACCTGCATCACACGAAGCAATCCTCCTGCAACCCCAGCACTCAGGAGGCTGAAAAAGGAGAATGGCCAGTTTCCAGGCCAGCCTGCATGATGCAGAGAGTTCCAGGCCAGCCTGAGCTACATAGGAAGACCCAGTGTCAAAAACAAAGCAAGAATGCTGGTGATCTTTTCGCAGAAATAGAAAATACAGACCCTGGTATAGAATCACAAAAGACCTTGATTGGTGAAAGCAATCTTTTTTTTGGGGGGGATGAAGAACAGTTTACTCACTATCAAAATGCTAACTAATAATCAACTAGCATATCTGCATTTCTCAAATTGATAGTGTGTAACTCTGGCCATGTTAATATTTTCAATGTCCATCTTTCTTTCTAATGAAATAATAATCCATATCCAGATCTTATTTATCTGATTGGGCTGCTTTGATGCCAAAGGAGACAAGAGCACC
The DNA here is from genome assembly GCA_004027165.1 of Ctenomys sociabilis. Lineage (NCBI taxonomy): Eukaryota > Metazoa > Chordata > Mammalia > Rodentia > Ctenomyidae > Ctenomys > Ctenomys sociabilis. Next base: position 32,734 of record PVKA01019654.1, read on the forward strand.
AACCAGAGAAATGCCAGAGGTGTTCAGGGTGCTGCTGACTGCCATCTTTTCATTCCCTCACCACAGCAGTCAATTTCTTTCCATGTTTCTGTGGATTTTTCTCCAGATCTTGTAGTATTGTGGGTTTTTTCTTTCATTATTTTTCTTTCTTTCTTTTTTTTTTATTTTAAGGAAGGTTCTACAGAGTGCTCAGGGTCTCACTACTAGATTGGACTCATAGTGATCTGTTTGTTTACAGCCTCCCAAGTGCTGGGATTACAGGCATGCACCCCATGCCTGGTCTCAATTGTCATCTCAGTGTGCCCTGGGGGTGGGGCCAGCATGGCAGGCCTGGGATTGAACATTGCAGCTGGGTATTGTGTTTTCTTGCTAGTCATTGTGTTGCTTTAGAATGGTTTTTATTAATGATCTTTGCATTTTAATTTAGGGTGCTTGTTTATTTGTTTGTTTTGTTTTGTATCTTTGAGATACTGGGGATTGAACTCATGACCTTGCACTTGGCAGACAGGTGCTTATGCCACTGAACTATCTCCCCAGCCTTCTGCATTTTATTATTTTAAATAATTTTATTGAGAAACAAATTGCAATGAGACAGTTTCAAAACTGATTAATAGGACAGTTTCATTAATTAATGCATTGCATATTGTTTTTTTCATAGTGATTATTCATTGTACAAGATGCATACATGATATCCTGTCTACAAACACTATTAGAACAATTTTTTCTATTCATTGAATTGAGATAATGTGGCTGTATATCTATCCTAACTATTTTGAATAGACAGATACAAAATGCCCTTCATTTATATCCTCTTTTCTTGTTTAGTTTTGTCAGGGTAGGATATTCCATTGTCATGTAAATATTATGGGTGCATGAATTCAGCAAAATAATCCAATATAACCCATTAGTCCATAATAGTAGTGGGTTATCTGTAGGACTGGCAACATCAGAAGTTGTTGACTTGAACCTTTTATAGCTCAGCATATTAATATGGCTTTACTTTTTATACCTCATTTTTATACTTTTCTTCTGGATGAATAAGACCAAGATAATGAAAGACCTATATAACAAGAAATGTAGCTTTTGTATCTGATAAGGTCAGTCAAATACCCTCAGGATTTATCCTGAAACTCTGTACCTCAGTTTGTAGATCCTTTGTTAGTGTCAGCCATGTGGATGAGTCATGGCCATTGCTTTAATGTCTGTAATATATTTTTTTTCTTTTATGGACCTGGGGGTTGAACTCAGGCCCTTTCACTTCTCAGGGAAGTACTTATTCCACTGAGCCATCTCCCCAGCTGGATCAAGGCAATCTGGAGCAGAAAGAACAAAGCTGGAGACATCACATTGCCAAAGATCACAACGCCCTGCAAGACCACTGTAGACAAAGCAGCTCGTGACAGAAAGAAGCAGATACAGCCCACAGCACGCAGCTGGGCCGTGCGGGATCTGTGCATCCAGGCCTCATTCAGTGCTCTACAAAGCTTCTGAAAACCAAATGGAGACAGAGCCACCACCTGAATAAGTGGTACAGGAAAACTGTTGATTGTACAAGAATAAATGTAGACCTCAATGCACAAAACTCAGCTCAAACTTCATTAAAAACTTAAACATAAGACTAGAAGCAATAAAGCCACAGAAGATAATGTATAGTGAATCCTGCATGGCATTGGCGTGGACAGTGATTCTTCGGCTGCAAGCCTAGAAGCACAGGCAATGCAAATAAAGATAGACAAGTGGGTTACATTATGATGGACGCAAGGCAAAGGACAAAATGAGCAAGTGAAGAGCCAGCTTATGGAAAGGAAGATCTGAAACCCAGTATCTGATAACTTGCATAGTATCTAAAGTATATATGGAATACAAACAAATCAAGTGCAAGAAAACAACCTAATTAAAAAGGGGCAAAGAATCTGAAGGTTTTTCTCAGAAGAAAACTTAGAAATGGAGAACATTTATATGCATAAATACTTAAAATCACCAAAGAATTGTAAATTAAAGCCATGATGAGTTTATTGCCTCACATGTGTTAAAATAGCCAGTTATCAAAGTCAGTAGTATTGGAGATGAGGTGAAAAGGCAGAACACTGGTGAGCACTTTTGGATAAATGGATACAACCTGGGAGGGCCCTTGATACAGTAAACGTGGAGCTGTCCAGCGATCTAGCCATGCAGCGCCTGGGTGCACAGCCAGGAAGAATGACAGTGCATCCTCTGCTCATCGTGGCCTTGCCTACCTTGGCCACGAGAGACTAGCAGCCTCTACCAGTGATGAGGAGGACACGAGACACCCATGCAGCAGAAGCTAGCCTCGGAAGATAGGATGTCCTGCCATGCCTGACGAACTGTGGGAGCCTGCACACTGCGTTATGTAACCAGGCCTGGAAAGACCAGTACCACAGGACCGCGGTGCCACGTGGCATGATCAGCTGGCCTTGTGGAAGCAGAGTTGTTCTAGGAGGCTGGGGAGGGGAAGGGTGAAGGGGTAGTGGTGGATGGGCAGGATGCCTGGCCCCCCAGGCAGAAGGGCCGGTGGCAGCCTGCTCTTGGTAAGCAGCTGGTTCCAGCTTTTAAGGACATATCTATTCAAAAATGGCAAATAGCAGATTGTTAGTGATTTTATGACAAAACTGGAGCATATGAGGTAACACATTTGGTAAATAATTTAGCCATTCTACACTGTATACATACAGCAAAACCATCACAGTGCACGGGTGGGTCTGGTTTATGTCACTTATCAGTGTGGTCTCTAGTTGCATTCATTTACCTTTTAAAGCTTTGAGTTTATCTTTCTTTATAGCTGAGTAATACTCCATTATATAAAAGTACACCTTTTTCTCCATCCCTCAGGTGATGGGCATTAGGGGCGTTTCTAAGATTTCGCTATGACAAATTGTGCTGCTATAAACTTGGGTGCACGTGTATTGTTCTGATTTAATGTTTTCAGTTCTGGAAAAATACCCAGGAGGGGAACAGTTGGGTTGAATGGGACCTCTAATCCTAGCTTTTAAAGGAACCTCCATGCCAGTGCCCGTAGTGGTTGTACCAGTCTGATTTCCACCAACAGTGGAGAAGGGTTCCTTTCTCTCCACAGCCCCTCTAGCATTGACATTGGCTGACTTCTTGATGACAGCCATTCTCCCTGGGGAAAAATGGGATCTCAGTGCTGTACTCATTTGCGTTGCTCAAATCACCACTGATGCTGAACATTTTTTTCATGTATTTATTTTCCATTAGTATTTTTTCATTGGAGAAGTGGATATTCATCTTAGATGCTCATTTTTGGAATTGGTCTTTGAATTTAGGGGATCTCACTTAAAAAAAATCTTTATATGCTCTAGGTAGAATCCTTTGTCTGAGGGACAGTTGGGTAAGACTTGTTTCCCTGATGTGTGGGGTTTCCTTTCACCCTGTTGATGGTTTCTTTTGATGTGCAAATCTTTTTAATAGAGTGAGATCCCAATTGTTGAGTCTTTGTAGTATGTCCTGTGCAATTTTTTTTTGTTGTTTGTCTTTGTTTTTTTTTGTGTCAGGGATCAAACTCAAGACCTTGTGCTTGCCAGGTGAGTGCTTAAGCCACTGAGCTATCTCCCCAGCCCTGCAGCTTTGTACGAACTCTCTGCCTACCCCTGTGTCTTCAAGATTTCTCTTCCAGTAGATTTAGTGCTTCTATTTTAATATTTACATATTTAACCCATTTTGATTTTAGTGTAGTGCATGGTGACAGACATGGGTCTAATTTTAGCCTTCAGCATGTGGAAAGCCAGTTTTTCCAGCACCATCGATTAAAGAGGCTATTTTTCTTCCAGTGAATGTGTTTGACCCCTTTGTCAAAGATAAGGTGGCTACATGTCTGCATCTTCTCGCCTTTTCCGTTGGTCCTCAGGTCGATTTTTTCTTTTTCTTTTGCCTTTTTCCCAAGCACCCTGCTCATGCTAACTCAGCAGCCTCGATGGGGATGCCTCCTAACTTGGTTTTGCTGGCCAGGATTGCCTTTGATAGTCAAGGTCTTTCCTGGTTCCAGATGAATTTCTGGAATATGTCTCCCTCGTGTAAGAACATGGAAGTGTAGATAAAATCTGAAAGGTACAACAATGTAGTAAAAGGGAAAGAAACCACTCAAAAGTAAAGAACAATGGGAATGAAGGAAAGAAGAAAAGAAAGAAGGAAGGAAAAATATGTGTGTGTACCCAAGATAGCTAGATAATTGGACTACTGATTTCCATTTGTTTATTGGATGGAGTAGTCAATGGTTAAAATTTTTATTTTGACCAATTTTATGGGATTGTACCTGATGATCTGAGCAAGAACCTTGAGGACTGCAATACACAGTAGAACAACCGCTGTTGAATTATCATCATTTTTTTGAAATTCTTTATTTTTTGTAATGTTTTATTATTTTTTCTCCTCTTTAGAATTTAAAAAAAACTTGTTGCATACCATTCAATTTTTACTTATTAAAAAGGTTTTAAAAATAAGAAAAGAATCAGTCACAGAGATAACAGGGTTTTAAACTTTTCTTACCATTAATAAATTTCTTGTTATTTACAGATAAACATACATACAGAAATACATATGCATATGTTATGTGTATGTGTTATGTATAGAGGGAATTACCATTATTCTAGCTTTTTATTGACTTTTTCATGCTATTTTGTGAATTTAATATAATTAATATCCATTGGTAATTCTTTTAAACATTCCCTGTCAAGTGACCTGTAACTATGCAATATCTTCTCAATAAGACATTTTTGGTACACTAGTCATATTCCCTTGATAACAGCCTTGGTGTGTGGAAGGGAAACGGAGGAAGGGGACGGCGCTGGCATAGCCCCTGTTCGGCAGGCTTGCTGGTGGTGGACACTCGCCAGCCAATGGGGCTGTCTCCCCGTTCCATCAGAGACCCTATTTCAGTCATGTGTCTAGTGGTGCTTATGAATTAAAAACTAACTGACAGCTGCACAGTGAGCCTTTACATGTGCATTTAGGCATTAAATTTATTAAATGCCTTGGGGACATTCATTTTTGTTTCTTTTTTATCTAAAATGAATTATTCTAATCTTTCTATTTCTTCCTGAATAGAATATTTATTTGAATATAGTCTTCAGGACTACTTAACAATAATCTACGAGGATTCTATGTGTCTATTTTTATTTATAAATAAATACCTAAATCCCATCCATTTCCATAACCCTTGGTGGTGGCTTATGATTGGACCACATTTATAATATCAAAAATACTTTTTAGCTTGTTCAATCTGATTGAAGAGGCAACTAGGTAATTATATTTAAGGGAAACCTTTTATATAAAAAGGAAATTGCTTTTTTGCAATGGGCTTGCCATGAGAGTGCAGGTGTAGTGAAAGCCACCATGAAATCCAGGCTAACATGGGAAAGGAAAAGACTCACATGAACATCACTACCATCGGACACGTGGACTCCGGCAAGCCCACCACCACTGGCCATCTGATCTACAAATG